>PVIU01014457.1:0-53038 GCA_004026605.1 Ondatra zibethicus | reverse complement strand
CTTTATGCTATTTGTGGCTATCGTGAAAGGTGATGTTTCTCTGATTTCCCTCTCTGTTTCTTTATCCTTTGTGTATAGGAGGGCTACTGATTTTTTTGAGTTGATTTTGTATCCTGCCACATCACTGAAGGTATTTATTGGCTGTAGAAGTTCTTTAGTAGAGTTTTTGGGGTCACTTATGTACACTATCATATCATCTGCAAATAACGAAAGTTTGACTTCTTCCTTTCCAATTCGAATCCCCAAGATCTCCTTATTCTGTCTTACAGCTATTGCTACAACTTCAAGCACTATATTAAAGAGATATGGGGAGAGTGGACAGCCCTGTCCTGTTCCTGATTTTAGTGGAATCGTTTTGAGTTTCTCTCCATTTAATTTGATGGTAGCTGTCAGCTTGCTATATATTGCTTTTATTATATTTAGATATGAACCTTGTATCCGAATCTCTCCAAGACCTTTATCATAAATGCGTGTTGAATTTTGTCAAATGCTTTTTGAACATCTAATGATATTATCATATGGTTTTCTTTCTTTCAGTTTATTTATATGATGGATTACATTGATAGATTTCCGTATGTTGAACCAGCCCTGCATCTCTGGGATGAAGCCTACTTGATCATAATGGATGATCTTTTTGATGTGTTCTTGGATTCTGTTTGCCAGTATTTTATTGAGAATTTTTGCATCGATGTTCATGATTGAGATTGG
Source organism: Ondatra zibethicus (assembly GCA_004026605.1). Classification (NCBI taxonomy): domain Eukaryota; kingdom Metazoa; phylum Chordata; class Mammalia; order Rodentia; family Cricetidae; genus Ondatra; species Ondatra zibethicus. The sequence goes on along the minus strand of PVIU01014457.1, from coordinate 52,330 downwards.
TCTGTAATTCTCTTTCATGGTTGTGTCTTTGTGCGGTTTTGGTATCAGGGTAACTGTAGCTTCATAAAAAGAGTTTGGCAATGATCTTTCTGTTTCTATTATGTGAAACACCTTAAGGAGTATAGGTATTAGCTCTTCTTGGAAGTTTTGGTAGAATTCTGCATTAAAACCATCTGGTCCTGGGCTTTTTTTGGTTGGGAGGTTTTGGATGACAGCTTCTATTTCCTCACGACTTATAGGTCTATTTGAATTGTTCACCTGGTCTTGACTTAATTTCGGTATATGATATTTATCTAAAAAACTGTCCATTTCTTTTACATTTTCCAATTTTTTGGCATACAGGCTTCTGTAGTAAGTCCTAACGTTTCTCTGAATTTCCTCAGTGTCTGTTGTTATGTCCCCCTTTTCATTCCTGATCTTGTTAATATGAGTATTCTCTCTCCGCCTTTTGATTAGTTTGGATAGGGGTTTGTCGATCTTGTTGATTTTCTAAAGGAACCAGCTCTTTGTTTCATTGATTCTTTGGATTGTTTTCTGTGTCTCTATTTTGTTGATTGCAGCCCTCAGTTTGATTATTTCCAGTCTTCTATTTCTCCTGAGTGAGTCTGCTTCTTTTTTTTCTAGAGCTTTTAGGTGTGCTGTTAAGACACTAATGTGTGCTTTCTCCATTTTCTTTATGTGGGCACTCAGTGCTATGAACTTTCCTCTAACACTGCTTTCATAGTGTCCCATAGGTTGGGGTATGTTGTGTTTTTATTTTCGTTGAATTCAAGGAAGACTTTAATTTCTTTCTTTATTTCTTCCCTGACCCAGGAGTGGTTCACTAGTTGACTGTTCAGTTTCCATGAGTTTGTAGGCTTTCTGGGGGTGGAGTCTTTTTTAAATTCTAACTTTACTCCATGATGATCCGATAAGACACAGGTGGTTACTCCAATTTGTTTGTATCTGTGGATGTTTGCTTTGTTACCGAGTATGTGATCAATTTTCGAGAAGGTTCCATGAGATGCTGAGAAGAAGGTATATTCTTTCCTGTTTGGGTGGAATGTTCTATAGATGTCTGTTAAGTCCATTTGATTCATTACATCTGTTAGTTCTCTTATTTCTCTGTTAAGTTTCTGTCTGGTTGACCTGTCCATTGGTGAGAGAGGAGTGTTGAAATCTCGTACTATTAGAGTGTGGGGTTTGATGTGTGCTTTGAGTTCTAGTAATGTTTCCTTTACATTTGTGGGTGCTTTTATATTAGGGTCATATATATTCAGGATTGAGACTTCATCCTGATGGATTATTCCATTTAAGAGTATAAAATGTCCATCTTCATCTCTTCTGATTGATTTTAGTTTGAAGTCAATTTTGTTCGATATTAGTATAGCCACACCCACTTGCTTCTTAGTGCCATTTGATTGAAAAACCTTTTCCCAACCCTTTATTCTAAGATAATATCTGTCTTTGTGGTTGAGGTGTGTTTCTTGTAAACAACAGAATGTTGGATCCTGTTTTCGTATCCATTCTCTTAACCTGTGCCTTTTTATAGGTGAATTGAGTCCATTGATATTAAGTGATATCAATGACCAGTGGTTATTAACTGCGGTTACTTTTTTTAGGTTTGTAGAGTTTGTGTGTTTCCCTTCTTTGAGTTGTGCTAGTGGAGGGCTGTTAGATGTCTGTGTTATTATGGGTGTTGCTTGCTTCCTTTAGATGTGGTTTTCCTTCTAGTATTTTCTGTAAGGCTGGTTTTGTGGCTATGTACTGCTTAAATTTGTTTTTATCCTGAAATACCTTGTTTTCTCCATCAATGTTGAATGAAAGCTTTGCTGGGTATAGTAGTCTGGGCTTGCATCCATGGTCTCTTAGTGTCTGCAGCACACCTATCCAAGACCTTCTGGCTTTCATGGTTTCCATAGAGAAGTCAGGTGTAATTCTGATTGATTTACCTTTATACAATTGGCCTTTTTCCTTTGCTGCTCTTAGTATTCTTTCTTTATTCTGTATGTTTTGTGTTTTGATTATTATATGGCGAGGGGATGTCCTTTTTTGATCCAATCTGTTTGGTGTTCTGTATGCTTCTTGTACCTTCATAGGCATATCTATCTTTAGGTTGGGAAAGTTTTCTTCTATAATTTTGTTGAATATATTTTCTGGGCCTTTGAGCTATGTTTCTTCTTCTTCTACCCCTATTATTCTTAGGTTTGGTCTTTTTATGGTGTCCCAGATTTCCTGGGTGTTTTGTGTTAAGAATTTGTTGGATTTGTTGTTTTCTTTGATCAATGAGTTTATTTTCTCTATTGTATCTTCAGCGCCTGAGATTCTTTCTTCTATCTCTTGTATTCTGTTGGTTATACTTGTCTCTGCCATTCCTGATGGTTTACCCAGATTTTCCATCTCCAGCCTTCCCTTGGTATGTGTTTTCTTCATTGCCTCCATTTCAGTTTTTATGTCTTGAACTGTTTCCATTACCTGTTTGATTGCTTTTTCTTGGTTTTCTAGGGTGTCTTTGAGGAATTTATTCATTTCTTCTAACTTTTTGTTAATTTTCTCATCCCTTTCTTCAAAGGCGTTTTTCACCTCTTCTTTAAAGGTCTCTAGCACTTTCATAAAGATACATTTAAAGTCGATTTCTTCTACTTCTTCTGAGTTAGGTTGCTCAGGTTTTCCTGTTGAGTACTCATTGGTTTCTGGTGTTATCATGTTGCTTTTCAGATTGTTGGAAGAATTCTTGGATTGACGCCTACCCATCTCTTCCTCTGATTTCAGTCAGGGTAGTCTCAGTGGGTTGGGGCCTCCCAGGACGGCTTGTACACACTCACCCCTCTGGATAGCTGATCTCAATGCAGGAAGAGGAAGTCCCTTCTGGACTCCGATCCTTCTGTACCTCCAATCTCGGCACAGGGAGAGAGATTCTTGGGGTTCCAATGTTCCACAGAGGAAAGGGCAATCTTGCAGGGGCGGGGTGCAGAGTCCTGTTGATCAAAGAGGCCTGCAGGGACCTTACCACCAGGCTTGCACAACCTTACCAGTATGAGCTGCCTCCGATCTCAGCACAGGAAGAGAGAGTGCTGGGGTACCAAAGCCCCACCATGGAAAGTGCGATCTTGCGGGGGTGGGGGGTGCAGTGTCATGTGAAATAAAGAGGCCCGGCCGCAGGGATCTTACCGCCAGGCAGGCACAGCCCTACCAGTCGGCGCCTCCGATCTCAGCACAGGAAGAGAGAGTGCTGGGGTACCAAAGCCCCACTGAGGAAAGGGCGATCTTGCAGGGGTGGGGGGGTGCAGTGTCCCATGAAACAAAGAGCAACAAGCTTATTTCTTTGGTCATGATTTGAATTTGTTGTGCCACTGTTGATGATTTATAGTTGTGAGATTAGCTGTCTATATTACAGATTTAAGAACAATACCTATTTAAGATATATTAAAACTAAATGGTTTATTATATAATTAAATGATTGCAGTTGATTTTGAAAAATCAGCAAAATCATGAGCTTAAAACATTCAACAATTTTAATGCAACTATATTAATGCATAATATTTCTCCATAGTTGAACAAGTTTATGATTTATCTGTCAAGAATCAATTTGACATAGTTTATGTCAGTACTATTTTCCACTAAGTACAAACTTACATGAGAGGAACTGATTGTAGCGGTAAGAAAATAACCATAATTGCCTAAATGAGGATGACCTAATAAGTTGTCAACAAATCATATACCAAAGATTTTCTACTAATTGGAGTATTAATAAAGTTAACCACATTAAAATGTATGACATTTAGAAGTCATCTTTTAAAATTGCTCTAAAAATGTTAAATAACTCTGGAAAACTTTCCTAATTGTAACAATTTCACATCTTTCAGAGTAGGCATGAGCAGTATTGGTTTCTTCCATTGATTTGAAAGGATGACTATGAGAATATCTTGAGTTTGTTAAAATAGTCTGGAAACTAGAGAGTGTGCTAACCAATAGATGTACATTTAGTAAATGCATATGTTAATGGGAAAGAATAAAGTAATGCTATTTCCTCAAAAACAGAGATGGTATTTATTGAATGAAATGAAAAAGAACTGACAACACATTAACTGTGACATCAAAACAATTTTTCCTAGTGATTACTATAATAAACTTGTTTCTGTCCTAAAACTCACAGTGATTTTGCAGGAACACAGGAAGAAAAGTCTTTTATTTTTTTCAATACCATACTCAGAAAACCATGCTAATGGTTAGTGCCACATTAAGATGATATGATCAAATACTTTAACATTGCTAAACACCATGCTTAAGTGGAAAAAATAAAACATTCTCTCTGGGCCAGGAAGAAGGAATAGATAATAAAACATTTTCAGAACAAGTCTGACAAGCCATCCTTGTAGACTTGTGGACGTTTCCCTTTTACCCAACTCCTTAGAGTCCCCCTTTCCAGTCATCTCTCTCAGCACTCTCCACCTCTGCCACATCCCAACCTGATCCCTCAAGTTCCCATGCCCACCTACCCCAGTTAAACCAGGAGTTCTCCTCTATTTATCAACCTACCTAAAGACCCAGCAGTACCACTCTTGGGCATATACCCAAATGCTCAACTGTGTTCATACCAGCTTTATTTGTAATAGTCAGAACCTGGAAACAAACCTTGATGCTCCTCATCCAAAGAATGGATTTAAAAAGTGGTATATTTACACAATAGAGTATTACTCAGTTGTTAAAAACAATGATGACAGGAAATTTGAAGGGAAATGAATGGAACTAGGACAAAATCACCTCTAGAGAGATAACCCAAACTCAGAAAGACAAACATGGTATATACTCACTCATAAGTGGATATTAACTATAAAGTAACCATGCTAGAGTCCACAGAACCAGGAAGGCTAGATAACAAAGAGGGACCAGGGGTGACTATTGCATCTACCCAAAATGGTCTAGTATCAAATAATCCAGAATGCTTAAGCTCCTAACTGGAAATACTGTGGGTGTTATAGAAAGACTTGTAATACTTGATTATAAGGGGAAGAGTTGAGTTCTCATGGTCTGAATCCACAGTTCCCCTAAGGCCCTGACCCCAGGCCATTACCAGCTCTGCCAAGCACATCCCTGGTTTCCCAGAAAAAGCTGTTTCTTCTCTATACATCAGAGTTTTAGGGGCAAAGTCCCAAGGCCTCCATGAATGGAGCTATGTTCCATCTCCACACATCACATCCTCAGATAAAGCATCTATTGATCAGCCCAGCTCTCAACAGGCAGCATTGGTATATATGTTCTTGATGAGTTGGTTTTATAAATATGTACTGTCTCTTGTTTTCTCTTCTTATTAGTTTTGGTTCGAGGTTTGATTTGTCTGATGTAAGATTAGCTATGCTTACTTGGTTGTGTTTTCCATTTGCTTGGTAGTTTGTTTTCACCGTCTGATATTTAGTTCCTGTTCCTTTTATGCCTCTACCAATACAAATACTGCATCCCATTCTTAGACTGATGGGAGCATTTATTGACCTCAACCACAAATATGAATACTCAGTTTTTGAGCTAATGAGAATGCTGCAACATAGGATAGATAATAATGAACTTAAATATATGCTCAATAAATTTCAAAGGAAGTCTAAACTTAAATAGGCAATTGGACAAGGCTTATTGATGTTAGAGAAATAATTAACAAGAGTCCTTTTGTATATTTAAAAATAGAGTATGTTTAGGTCACATTTATAGCTTATATTTAAAATTCCACTATTTACAAACTCTAAATATATATCAAATATCAGTTTCTACACCAATCCAGGTTTATATTTTCAAGAAGTCAATATCAATCAAATAAAATGGATTCCAAGTGCTTAAAATTTCCAAAATAATATTATAAAGATGTCCAATTTTCTTCCATTCATCAAAGATAGTACAGAAATGTTCTACCAGGTCTTCTGAAATTCTCAAGTTACACTCTTTGCATTTCCAGATATAACCTAAATACTGAAGAACCACCCAATACATTTGTATGATATTTTATTTTCAGTTAAATTATAGTCTAGTGAGCATATATAAGGATACTTATCACAGATATGATAAGAAATTTTTGTGGGGAACATAAAAGATAAAGCTGCTCCATGTGTTGAAGCCATTAGATAAGATTATATTTGAGGCACCATTGATGAGATAAGAATAAATGTCTTAAGACAGAAGATGCTGTCTTCTGATGGAGAGGTCCTGAGTACTAATGTACATAACATTATAACTCCAGCTATGAAGGTTAGAATGTTCCTATTTAGGTTAATTTTGCCTCATATTCTATCACTTGATTTATTATGCTGTAAATGTACATGAAGTTAGCTACAACAGCCAGATATTAGGAGTAGTACGTAGCTTTGAAGACAAGATCTGGTAACATCTCTTATAGAACTAAAATCAACATGTGATTTTACTATGAATCATATATATTATTGGCACACCACAGTTAAATGTGTGAATGATCAAAAACTTTGGTACAGCAATTGATTATTAAGTTATAAATCCTTGAAGCTAAAATATCAAATTTGGTATTCCAAATACTATCTTGCATATTTTCAGTTGTATAGTTTTGCTGTCACTATTTGGAATTTTATCTTTGCAGTGTTGAAGTCTTTCTATGACAAGAGGGGAAAGGCATAACTGTATCTTATGTTTACTAAAATACTATTTCTCATCATGAAACACATGCTACATCTTGAAAAACAAATACTTAAAAGCAACATCTTGCAGCATCTGTTCTCCATTGCCTGATAAAATACAGGCATAGCTAATATTTTCATGGATGCCCCATACAAATCCTATTGCTATGTAAATGTAAATAATAAAGTACTTAAAGATTCATTGTAAGAAAATATCATCGTTAGAGAAACTGTAATCCAAACAGCAAAATAAATCACCTTTCTTTTGCAATTTATAGAGTAGATCATGTGTCTGAATCAAGTGCAACACATGGACAATTTCTAGAATTGATTCTGAGAAAACTATGGAACAAGGTATGAGAAGAAGAAAAGAAAAAAATAAAGTACAAAACATTGCTGAGTACCTTAAGTCAATAGTCAGCACTAAATTTGGTCTTCGTGTGTCAGTAGAGGAATAAGGAGAATTAATAAAAAATATTTTTGTTTCACTTGAAATAAAATGAAAGCACTGATTTTGATTTAATTTTAAATCCCAGTATTCAGAAACCTCAGAGAGAAAGGGTGTGGCAGGTTAGTTAAGAACCTAGATACTGAAAGCAAAGTATGCACATCCTGAGAAATAAGTCACTCAGTTAATAATTTTAAATGAAAGTGTGAATCTCAAATTTATTCCCAGATTGAAGAAAGATTGCCTCCTTGAAAGATATTTAACACAAATCTATTACTCTAACATGTTGGTCATTAGGTTAAACAGCTACACATATGACTCTCATTTGTGACAACAGTAAATGTTTACATCAATAGCAATGTTTTTATTTAACCCACTTGTCAAAGATTCTGTAAAGTACTCACATTATCAGCATTAAAAATGGTTATTAGATATGTCTAATGTGAAATATTATCACTCAGACAAAAGTTATCATGTATCACTTAGAACTTGAAAATAAAATTGCTCATCGTTGACAATACTAATATTAGGTAGCCTTTGCATATGAGTGATGTTGATTCTAGAACTTTAAAGTCATCATCAATTGAGTCTGCAGGGTTGTTTGTTCTTCATTTGGCTGTTTGGTTGGTTGGTTAGTTAGTTATTAGTTAGTTAGTTAGCTGGCTAGTTTTTGCTGAAGTTAAGACAAACTGGTTGCAGTAGAAGGGGAAAATGCTATATGATATCTCGGGTATGTTTTTGTATAGAATGGCTAAGGCTAATCTCCTAGGCAACAAGGAGCACACACATGTACTAATCTCATTTGTGACAATAATAAATGTTTACATCATAGAAATGTTTGGATTTAAGCAACTTGTCAATGTTTAGGCAGCATATCTTCTATCTATCTATCTATCTATCTATCTATCTATCTATCTATCTATCTATCTATCTTTTTAGTCTGAGACACAGGATCACTTTTCAGCCAAGTTAGCCTTGAACTCACTGAACAGCCCTGGCAACTTCTGAACTGAAATTTCACTTCCCTTAGCTTTCCAAGGTCTAAGGCTGCAGGTGTCTGTCCCATCCTGTCTGGCTGCCCTATTGATTGTGATGTTTCTTCCAAGAAGTACGGCCTTATGTTACAGTTTGTCTCTAAACAAGCTAGCCTGCTTGTTGAAATAATTCTCTGCATTTCTAAACTCTTGTGGAATTTATTTCTGCTGACCACTTAGCAATACATTTATTCCACATCTGACTTTCCAAGAAAAGAAATAAAAGTCTCTTCACTAATGCATCTCAGTCATTGAAACTGAAAACAGCAATTACCGACAGCGTGGCTGGTTCCCAGAATTGTTGCTGAAGAAAGCAGAGGATCAAATGGAAAACTTCCTTGGTATCACAAAGCCATGCAGCATCCAGCTCACAAAGACTTTGATTTCACAGACACAGGAGACAGATAGCATGCATCATTTCCACTTTGGGTTAAGTGTCTGCCCAGAGCCTCTAGACTTATTGGATCGTTGAATTTCCATTTCAAAGTTTGTTGCCACTCTGGAATAGTGTGCTGCTCTTACAAATAAACACTGATACTTATCTCCACAGAGTCCCTTAAGAAGTAAAGAGCTGGATGTGATATTAAAATAAATTGATTCACCCAGCCTGCCACAGAGGAAAGATTAGCAGTCAGAAAAAAACCTCAGTGCTGTTTAGTTTTACCCTCTTTGTGCTGTGTTCATTCCGAGGCATGTTTAATCAGAGTTTAATTTTGGACATGCTGAGGGTCACACATTACCCACAAGGTCACCAGTCTGTTGTTTTTATCTACTTCTCTAGATAGACAAGAATGGAGTAGAATTTGTGGTCCCATGGTCACACATTTCTGACCTTGCTGATTGACCTGAAGTCTTCCTAAACTGATGGCAAGCTTATATATAGTCTTATTGCTGTACTTTCTGTGAAGAGGGGAGAATATAGTCTATCAGCTAAGAATATATTCTCTGAATTTGGTCTGAGAAGGACCAAAATGCACATCTCTGATTTACTATGTTCCCAGGTCTTTAGGAATACCAAATAAGTTTAAATGGTGCAGGGTAGATTACTATTATTATTGAATTCTTGACATGGACTGGTGTGGGAAGTCCTTTTGTATATGTGTTGCTTTTATTGGTTAATAAATAAAGAAGCTGCTTTTGGCCAATGTCTTAACAGAGTGTAGCCAGGCCAGAAAAGATAGAAAGGGAGAGTAGGTTGAGTCAAGGAGACACCATGTATCCCAGCTGGAGACAGACACCAGGGACAGAACTTTAGCCAGTAAGCCACAGCCATGTGGCGATACACAGATTAATAGAAATGGGTTGAATTAAGATATAAGAGCCAGCCAATAAGAAGCTAGAACTAATAGGCAAAGCAGTGGTTTAATTAATACAGTTTCTGTGTGGTTATTCCAAGGCTGAGCAGCCAGGAACAAACAAGTGGCCTCCTACAGCAGTGGACTGTGCATCCATTTTATTTCCCTACTTTGTGAACACTTCCTTTTTCCAGAGATAAAGATATATAGAAGCTTGAGAGAGAAAACCTAAGTAGGAAATGCAAGTCCTTGAGGTCATCCTGAAACTGAGTAAGAAGGAATCAAACCCTACCTATGGGATTGTCTGACTTGAACTCACAGGATTGGACAGAAAAGGCACAGTTTCTGCTGCCATACTGGCCACAAAATTCATGTTCACTTGTCCTACTAAGGGAAGTTAGCCTACAAGGAATTCAACAGTCTAAATTGCCCCATTAAGGTTAATGAATGCTGTCCTGTGTGAGTAAAAGACATGATTGAACCTACAATTAAAATAAATAAATTCTAAAGTTGATTTTTTTTAAAAATCTCATTGAAGAAATCCAGCTTTGCAAACCTTAGCAGTTCTAAGATGGTACTCTTGATATCTTACCATCTGGCCTTTAAGATAAACCACCTGGATCATCTTTCACAGAGTGAACTTTCAGCACTCAGAAGCTGAGGTGAGGATGACTCCAGGGGTTCTGAGATTGCCTGCTGAAAATAGATAAGAGATAAAGTAAGTCCAAATTGACGATAAAGCCTAAGAATCTCCATTTGACTAGGCAGTTTTTTAACCTAGGCAAAGCAGAGCCCTTCAATAGCAACAAGCTCACTTCTCAGTACATCTTCTGCCTCTATGAGCTCTATCCATGGTGCTTTCAGAACACAGCTTCCCCAGTCTACAGATTCAATGCAATCCCCATCAAAATCCCAACACAGTTCTTCACAGACCTAGAAACTGCATGCAGGAAAAAAAAAGGCAGGATAGTCAAAACAATTCTGTATAATAAAGGAACTTCTGGAGGTATCACTACACCTAACTTCAAGTTCTATTAGAGAGTTATAGTAATAAAAGCAGCTTGGTATTGGCATAAAAGCAGGCATGTGGTATGGATCAATGGAATTGAATTGAATAGCCTAATATTAATCCACACACCCATGAATACCTGATTTTTGACAATATTGTACAATGGCAAATAGAAAGCATCTTCAACAAATGGTGCTGGCATAACTGCATGTCAACATGTAGAAGAATGAAAAGAGATCCGTATCTAACCCCATGCACAAAACTCAATCCAAAAGAATTAAATACCTTAGCATAAATACAGTCACACTGAACCTCACAGAAGAGAAAGTGAGAAGTAGCTTTGAATACATTGGCACAGGAGACCACTTCATAAATATAACACCAGTAGCACAGACACTGAGAGCAACAATCAATAAATGTGACCTCCTGAAACTGAGAAGTTTCTATAAGGCAAAGGACACTGTCAATAAGACAAAACAGCAGACTGCAGAATGAGAAAAGATCTTCACCAACCCCATATCTGACAGAGGGCTGATATCCAAAATATATAAATAAAGAACTCAAGAAACTAGACATCAAAATTCCAAATAATTCAATTAAAAGTGTGGTGCAGATTTAAACGGAGAATTCTCAAAAGAAGAAACTCAAATGGCTGAAAGACATTTAAGGAATTGCTCATCATCCTTAGCTATCAGGGAAATTCCAATCAAAATGACTCTGAGATGCCATCTTATACCTGTCAGAAAAGCTAAGATTGAACACACTGATAACAGCTTATGCTGGAGAGGATATGGAATAAAGAAAACACTCCTCCATTGCTGGTGGGAGTACAAGCTTATACAGTCACTTTGGAAATCAGTATGGCAGTTTTTCAGAAAACTGGAAATCAGTCTACCTCAAGATACAGCAATGCCAATCTTGGACATATAGTTAAAGGTGCACAATCATACCACAAGGACATTTGTTCAACTAGGCTATTAGAGCACTATTTCTAATAGTCAGAACCAGAAAATAACCTAAATACCCCTCAACGGAGAAATGGATAAAAAATGAGGTAAATTTACCCAAATAAAACATATCTGCATTAAGAAATTAAGCATGAGCATGTATATAACACACACATGGGGAGGGGCGAAGGAATAAAAATTAATTTCAAATGCACACTTGATATTTAAAAAAAAGTCATGAAATTATATAAATCTTTTGTATTAGCACATGATGTGTTTTGAGCTTTGCCCTGTTTCTCAGCTTTGCATTGTATAATATTTACGTCAAATCACTGGGAACACTCTCAATGTTTTAAAAATAAATTATAAATCAAATGTAGTCACTCATAGCCATCATGGATATTGGAGTCGTTAGATACGCACACAAACCACACACACATATTTTCATATGCAGTTTGTAACGTGCACAGCAGGGGTAGGTGAAAACTTTACAAAATATATATACTCTAGTCTACCTCTACAAGGAAGTGTGGACTTGGGTTAAATGGTCAGTTAGTTCAAGGCATTTGACCAGGCAAAACAGACACTTACAAAACAGCAATAAAAAATCCTGACATGTCAGATAACAAAAAATGATATTGTAAAGAGCCATCTGCATTTTACACATAGTTGAATTATTGTCTTGATTCCATATATGTCACACAGTGATGATGGTGAGGATCATGATGCTATCAGTAATATTGACTGTCACTAAATATTTATCCTAGCCCAAATATTATTCTTAATATTTAACTTGTGGCAAATTTATAGTTCACAGCACTCTAAGGTACTTACTTGCTAATCATTACTCCAATTTATAGGTACTAGAGCTGAAACTGTGACTCAGCAGGTGGACTACTTGCCTGGTATAATAAAGCCCTGGATTTGATCACCAGCACCTCATAAACTAGGCATGGTTGTATACAAATATAACCCTAGAACTTGGCAGGTACAGGCAGAAATATTACAAGTTCAAGGTCATCCTCTGCTACATATAAAATTTAAATCTAGCTTGGGCTACATAAGGCCCTGCCTCAATAATAATAATAATAATAATAATAATAATAATAATAATAATAATAAATTTATAGATGAAGCACCGAGAAATTGAGTAATTTAACTCAGGATTATGCAGTGAGTGCTTTCCATCATGATTGCTGATCTACACACATTTCCTTATTTAAAGGGTGCCTGATGGATACCTGCTTTGGCAGTGGGATTCAGGTCCCAAAGATGGTGTATGGGGTTGGTGAAAGGAATGGGTGGGGGTTGAGAGATGAACAAAATCTGAGGGTGAATCAGGTTGGGTGCCACCATTCCCTTGTTTAAATAAAAGGTATTTTAAGATGCAAAGTTATACTGGTGGCACATGACTTTAATCCCAGCACTCAAGAGGCAGAGGCAGGCAAATCTCTGTAAGTTCAAGGCCAGCCTGGTCTACAAGAGCTAGTTCCAGAACAGGCTCCAAAGCTTCAGCAAAACCCTGTCTCAAAAAACAAACAAACAAAAACAACAACAACCAAAAAAAGAAGTTATACTGAAATCTGTTTTGTGAGTTTGTCTCTTTTCTGAGTCTGGTTACAAGGTGAACTGTGTCTAGGCTCAGTATTGGTTCTAGAAGTGTGAGGCCTGCTACCTGAATTTTACAGAGCACTGAGAAGGCAGCTGAAGCTTTGGTTCCTACTCTTAAGCTGGCAAAGCTATCAGGCATCATTGAGAAGGATAAATTTTATCTGAGGTGATGATTAAAGATGGCAGAGACTTACTCATTGGCCACCTGGATAGCCACTCCCCAGGGTTCTCCATGGTCACTGAGGGCAACATCTGTCCTCTGCTGTTAGGTCTAACAGGCTTCAGAAGATCCTGGAATTTAGGAGCTCACAAGAAGCCTAGTCTACCTGTTGTCTAGGCCATGTAAGGCAGTTGGTTCCAGTGTCCCATCATCCACAGTCTGAAGAGGGTCTTAACAGCAGTTGAAGTGAAAAGCAGCTTTGCTCAGTGCCTAGTGATTTCACTTGTGAAGCAAGCTCTGTGTGGAGATTCTTCTGTTCCTTCCATCTTCTTTGGAGGAAATGGGGGCACTACCAGGAGTTGACTTGTCTCTCTATTACCAAAAGCCTTTTTAATTAAACATTTTAAATACCATATTCTCCAGATCTCTGAGAATTTGAGGGCTGTCTATGGATGTATCTGAGTTATGACTACAAAGGCATTAGCACAGGATCTTCCTGGAGAGCTGGATCCAAGCTGAGAGGTTGTAGAGCAATGTTTTACCCAGAGTCCTCCAACTTGACTGTAACTGGTTTCATCTTACTTAGCAGGTCAGATTTATGCTTGAGAAAGAAAAAGACGTAACAAAAAATTTCCTCTTGAAATATCTAAGCCTATCATCTCCAGCATCCCAGAGACTAAAGGAAGACTGGATAGAGGCACAGGCTGCTTTTATAATCCATCAAACACACAAAGGCAGGGGCCAGAGCTACCCAGTACTGGGTCTTTTGAGCAAAGCCAAAAGGCATGAAACCACACCCGAGAAACAAATCTTTAGCCAGGGAAACATTGCTAGAAGTGGGGGAGGGGCATACCATTACAGCTGATTCTGCCAGTGTTAGATGGAGGGCTCTGGAGATCCTTTAGTTTGAAGAGTGACCAGGTTGAAGGTTACAGGGTTTTGGCTGTCCTCAAACTGCCAACAGGCAGGAGGAACTGCCAGGAGTGCCTGCCTAGTCTCACGGAACCAATAATAATATGATTTTGCATATGGTCTCACGGAACCAATGATATGTTTCTTGTCAGGCTGAACCAAACCACGGTGAGGGACAGACATGCCATGCAGACAGCACTTAGGTGAGGATTTTATTGAAAAAAGGGGAAGGGGAGAGAAGAAAGCAGCCCCTGCCCCTTGGGGACAGGAATTGTGTGTGTGTGTGTGTGTGTGTGTGTGTGAGAGAGAGAGAGAGAGAGAGAGAGAGAGAGAGAGAGAGAGGCTTGCTCGCCTCTTCAGGAGAACAGTGGGAAAAGAGCAGAAATGGGCAGAACTTGTCTCTTAAATATATAGTCGGAGGTTGCTCCTTCATTTCCTGACCACCCAAACCCAAATAATAATACTAAAGCTATATTAATTACACGGTTTGGTCAATAGCTTATGAATATTCCTAGGTAACTCTTACATCTCAAATTAACCCATTTCTGTTAATCTGTGTATCTCCATATGGCTGTGGCGTACCAGTAAGGTTCTGTCTAGCATCTGTCTCTTTTGGCAGTTACATGGTATCTCTTTGACTCTGCCTGCTTTCCTTCTATATATCTGTTTGGATTTCCTGCCTGGCTTTACTCTACAACTTTGTAGTTGGCCAAAACAGCTTCTTTAATAACCAATGAAACATAGTCATAGCATACAGAGGTGAATCCCATATCATCTCCCCTTTTCTTTCTAAATAAAAGGGAAGGTTTTAACCTTAACATAGTAAAATTAAATATAACAAAACAGATATTAAATAAGAATTATAGTTACAATATTTATATCTACTTTATCTTTTATTATAACTATCTATTCTCCAACTCCATCAAAGACCCGAGAAAGATATAATATTACCTAAATAAACAGGAAGGGCATTGTAAGCAGATTCACATCATCAGGAATATTTTGCATCTATGTACAGACTACATAGGGACAAAGCAGTCTTAAGAACCTGGGCTGGTGAGGGTACTGCCTGAATGCCTCCTACCAGGTAACAGGGGTTAGCAAAATGCCTGAATTCTAACAGCTATTGTACACATTTTTATCCCTTTATTAAAGCCCACACAAAATTTCACAAAGAAAAAGTCATTGATATGGAGAATCATTAAAAATGAAAATAAAAATGTGCTGGAGAAGTGTGGTCTTCAATGTTGAAATGCTGGAACCATGTCAAACAGCAATGTCACCAAGTAGTCCATACCAGGCTCCTTTGGTTCAAGTTTCTGTGTTTGTTATACCATCTTTATAAAATCATTCTATGGTCCTTGTGATGCATAGATCAGGCCAAACAGACCTGAAGTTCCAGAAAGGTAACAAGTAACAGCATTAAAGTCAATGCCAGGGGTTAAACAAAATTGTTAGTAATTTATTTTTCAACACAAAAGTGAAACAGTCAGTGGTTTATTTAAGGAAAAAAAGTGACAACAGCAATATAAAAATGAAAGCAATCTTATGACAATAATGTATTCATTCAGATGAATGAATTAGTTAAAAGGAACAAAGCTGTGAACAAGGGATAAAACAGATAAATATAAGGTCATGATGCATAAGAATATTCATGTCAAAATATATAATAAGGATGCAAAAGGGGAAAAGCCTAATCTGTCTATAATGATATAAACTTCCTACATAGAAAATCAGATGCAACAGAAAGGAAAAACTCACTTAAATTATTCTAGATTGTTTTAATTTATACATAATGTCAGTAGTCAAACCCAATCAAGCATATGTATTGGGATGACTGAACAGAGTTAGATTCATGGATTAGTTAAAATGATGGAAAATGTATACTGTAGGTGTTCATGAATGGCTTCAGTAAGGTGTAGAAAGGAATTTGTAAGATTTCAAGTTTTGGGTAGTTTGAGGCAGGGTTTAGAAAAGACAGATTTTGCTAGGATTGAATGATGTCAGTCAATAGGGGTAACTGTAAGGTTGAATGCCATAGCAATTTTCATCTAGAATGTGAGAAGAATGGGGAAAGACTAATACTCACTTGTATATAACTAATTTGCTGGTTCTTTAGCGTGAGTCAGGATATGATAAGTAAGAATGTCAGCTATTAGATCTGTATGTTATTTACATCTTTTATTATGTGTGTATTGAATTTCAATGTGACCTTATTTTGTCTTAATTTATTGTGATTACAGAATATTTCTGATAATAATATTCTGGAAAATTGGTTTTGAGGCCTGTCTCTTGCATGGGGTGGTAAACTCCCATAAAAAAAAACATCAGATGGAATAGAAAGACAGGAGAAATTGAGACACAGAAAGAAAAGGAGTCCCCCACTTGGTTCTGAGATTGAGTCTCTTACCAGTTGTGAATAAAGAATTCCAACACAATTAACATTTATTTAATGACTTTATACTTCCCAAACTCAGCCTTGAGTTTTCTAGGAATCTCATCACAAACTCCCTTCATGGTAAAGTGAGGTATCCTAATTCCCTATACAATGCCAGTGGCCCTGGCTTTACCTTATGAACTTAAGATTTTACCTCAGGCAGCCGAGAGTCATCCTATGATCTCACTTATCAGAAATAGAGGAAAGAAGAGATTTTTAGGAACTATTTTAGATCCAACTTAAGAGCCAAAATAAAAAGAAAACATAACAAAACAAAGCAGTGTTTATAAATGTTGCTATGTCATTTATTAATAATTGCTACTCTCTCTTGAGAAGCAGATATCCACACTCGAGGAGTATGTTTTATTCTTTCCCAAAATGTCTCTTTGTTTCCTAACCCTGTCCTGAAAATATAGGTTAAAATGTCATGTAATAAGCTTCAACCCCACCCCCTACCTTGAGAAGCCTATTTTCACAGCTGGGAGTGTCCTCATCTTTCCCTGGAGACCCTTTCTCTTACTTCCATATAGTCTGTTTTAAAGGATGTCTTTAATAAGTTGCAGCTCTCTCTTAGGGACACACACTTACTCTTTCCTACTATGTCCACTAACCCTGAAATTCTTTCCTTCATTGAAGCCACAAATCTTGGTTTTGCCTGGACCAAGATCTCTGAAAGTACTGCCTTAGGCCAATGTCAATGACAGTTTGGTATGAAGTTGTGTTTCTGTCCTAGTCACATCTGAATGACACAGGATTCACTGATAGCTTAAATCCAGTTGCCAACCTTGATCTTCTGTTGTTATTTCTTTTCTGTTTCGTAAAGAAAATGTTCATGTGGGATTTCTTTTTAGCATTCCTCTTCATCTGGTGTCCAAGTGGATACCACCTCCACACCTACTTGGTTGATTGGTCTGAAAGGTCCAAAAGGTCCTCAGCTCAGAAGGTCTCACACCCTTGCCTGCCTGATTGATTTTACCTACTCAGTGATTTTTTTGCAAAACCCCACTACAGCAGAGTTAAGCACAGTGACTAGGAAGTTTCCCAGGCTTGTGCACGCATCCCTTTTCAACTGCCACTTTTTCTGCTGTGCAGCAACTTGCACAGCTTACAGTGTGTGTTCCCTACTCATGAGCTCTGGACTTCTTGATCCATATATGGAATTGATTTTAATTTGTCAAACAAAGCATATTTGTCAGTATTTAACCAGACACCAAAGTGGGAAACCAAAGTGGCATGCAGGACTGTTTGTGCCACCACAGGCTGCACCACAGCTGGTCGCATCTCTTTGCCACATGGCTGCAGCTACAACACATGCTGGACAATAAAGATTATTATACCTTCAACAATTTAACAAAGATTCATAACAAAGGTAACTATTTGATTAATAAATTAATCAATAAACTACAAAGCTATATAATTGCAGACAATATTACCATCCAGGGACTTAAGAACCTTTTTACTTATACTATGGATGGTATTCTGCAAGGCTTATATGGATTTTCTGATATATCCATTTATTGAATATTGGGACTAAGTTTTCTTTTTCATATTATATCCTTGAGAAAATGGTTTGATAACAGAGCCAAGAATGAGGCACTTTAAGAAATGAGTCAGACTTTACAGACTAATAATGAACAGCTAGCTGACAGGATTAATGCCATGGAAAAGCAAAAGTTACTTGAAAAAATTAATACTATTAAAAAGGATAACATTAATTTGATGAACAAAATTCAATCCATGTCAAAGGGCACTGAGATATTATCTAAAAGAATTCATAGTGTTGAATTTGACTATCAAAAACTGTTAAAAAGCTATGATAGGTTAGCAGATAGAGTATCTCTCCAGAAAGGCAATCTGCACATTATTCAAATAATGTCCAAGGATGAGATGTTATCTTTAAAGGAAAAATTTTATATCTTTTTCATGGATCACATGTGCAGAATGAAGACCAGAGGATAAGTGCCTCAATGAAATCACTAGAAATGTATACAGGCCAGAATATTCAGGCTTTACAAAAGACAGGTAAAAAGATTTGAAACAATAGAGGAAATTATTGGAGCTGATGAGCAGGGAAAGAAGTTATAAGAACAGGATTTACCATAGCCAATAGCTGTCAGAGATGACTTATACAGGGTTATAGCTTCCTGCAGTGTAATCAACTCTAAAAAAGCATCAAGTTCTAAATGCCCAAAAGGATCCAAAGAATGTAGATGGATAGCTATAGGAATGAATGATCTAAAAGAATTAACCAAGCAGTAGTATCTTATGGCTTGCATTTGGCATTTGTTAGGGAGATGGTAAAGACATGGGCTTCTAGCAATATGGCTACTCCACATGACTGGTTTCAACTAACTTCAGCAGTCCTGGATAATGGTTCACAACTTCTGTGGAAATGTTACTTGTGAGGAGAGGCAAAAATTTTAGAACAACAGGGAAAAGCAAATGACTTGAGACTTCCCAAGGTCAAATTCTTGGCAAGGGCACTAATGCTGACCCACAGGCTCAAGCTCTTTAAAATGAACAAAACTTGTCCCTATGTCACAAAACAGCATTAAATGCCTGGGAAAGGATTCAAGAATAAGAAAAAAATTGAATCATATACCAGGGTTAAACAGGGCCAGAGAGAACCCTTTACTAATTTTTTACAAGATTAACTAAGGCTTTAAAAACCAAAGTAAAAGACCCAGAAGCTAGATGGGTACTTATTGAATCTCTGGCTTTTGAAAATACCAACTTAGAATGCAAAATGATACTTAGGTCTTTAAAGATTAGATCAGTGTCAATAAATGAAGGGATCCTGCATACAATGAACATTGAGACATTTGACTATAATACTCAGTCTTGGGTAGGAAAAGCATTTTCCAAACGTATGAGGAGCAATCAAAATGCCAAATGTTTTAATTGTGGTAGAATAGGACAACTGAGAAGGGATTGTAGACAAGGAATTCCTAGAAATAATGTCTCTTCTGGGAATGGCAAAAATAAAAGCTATTAAACTTCTATATTATGTAGGAAGTGTGGCAAAGGCCAACATTTGACCAATGAATGCAGATCAGCAAAAGACAGACAAGGCAACCTGATACCATCAGGAAACTCCTTGGGGGGGGGATCTTGCAGGCCCCCAAGTCAAAAGTGGGCCAGTCATTCCCAGTCACTATAGAGGACATGTCTCCCCAGCTGTAAAAAACCATACTGTTCTGGATGATGGAATAAATATGGAGGACAAATAAAAAATTCCAATAGAAAATAACAAATATATATTCTGGCAGACTTCTATAAATGATCAAAGACCAGCTAAGAATGTGTATAAATGACATTGTAATTATAGGTTTGATAAACATGGGTATGGATATGAGTATCATTACTCCAGTATCTTGGTATCCAAGTTGGCCTCTTCAAGAGGCATTTCATTCCTAGGAATTGCAACCCTAACTTAAGGAAAACAAAGCAAGAGATGGGTTGAATGCATAGGAACAGAAGGACAAAAAGGAAGGCTGAGGCCATATGCGGTTAATATTAAAATGAATTTATGGGGTCATGACCTGCTGCAGCAATGGAATACCCAAATTAACATTGCCACAGTCCAAGAAACTCATATATCTGAGAAGGATATAATAAGGTACTATAAAAAAAGGTCACCAGCCATTCAGGCCGTACAAGAACACAAAGAATAGCAAACCTTTAGAGATGCCAACAGCCCTACCTTAAAATGGTTAACTGACATACAAATATAGGTTAAATAATAGTCTTTAACAGAAGACAAACAGCAGGCTTTAGAACAATTGGTACAGGAGAAACTAGATGGTCACCATATTGAAAAATCAACCAGCCCTTAGAATTCTCCTATATTTGTTGTTAAAAAGAAATCTGGTAAACAGAGAATGATGACAGATCTAAGAGCTGTCAACAAGGTTATACCACCTATGGGCTCTCTACAATATAGAATTTCTCTACCTTCTCTATTACCAAAAGAATAATAATAGCCTCCTATTGTTATTGATTTAAAAGATTGTTTCTTTACTACATCTTTACAAGAAAAGGACAGAGAAAAATTTGCCTTCACAGTGCCTGCTTATAATAATTCTCACCCTACTAGGCAATACCAATGGACCATCCTCCCACAAGGAATGCTCAATAGCCCTACTCTGTGCCAATACTTTATAAGTCAGCCATTAGAGATAATATGTAAACAATTTCATAAATCTATATTTTACCATTACATGGATGACATTTTGCTATCTGATTCACATGCAGATACTTTTGAAAGAATGCTTGAAAAAGTAAAGAAAGTTTTGCTTAAATGGGTATTACAAATTGCCCCTGAAAATACAAAGTGGAGACTATGTCAATTACCTATGTTATAAAATAGGTTTACAGAAAATTAGAACACAAAAGGCACAAATTAGGAGAGACTGATTGCAGACTCTTAATGACTTTCAAGGATTGTTAGGAGGCATTTCAAGTCTATGACCAGCTGTTGGGATAGCACCTGATCTAATAATTCATTTAAACAAAACCTTAGATGGTGACAAAGACTTAAATAAAAGGAATTGATTGTCACTGAAGAAAAATTACAGGAGGCACATGTGGATAGGGTGAATCCAAATTTTAATTCCATTCTAGTCAAAATGCCTTCCAGAATTTCCAATACAAAAATTTTGATGCAAAGGGAATGTATTATCTTGTAATATATCTTTATACCACATAAACCAAGTAAAAAATTAAAAACTTAGGTGAAAAAGGTCTCTGAATTAATCAGAAAGAAAAAATTCAGACTTCATTAACTAGCAGGAATAGACCCAGCAGAGATTATAGTGCCCTTTACTACTGATGAAATTGAAAATGTATGGGAAAACAATGAACCTTGGCAAAGAGCTTGTGCTAATTTTTTTAGGAAAGATTAATAGCAATTGTTCCAAAAGTGATAGAATTAACCTTATAAAAAGAACTACTTCAATCCTTCCCCACATTGTATGTGACACACCAATAACTGGAGCCCATACATTCTATACTGATGCAAATAAATCAGGAAAGGCAGGTTACAAATCAGATTTAAGTAAGGTGAAACAAAGCCCTTATAATTCTGCCCAAAAGCATATAATATATGCTATTATCATGGTACTAAGGGGTTTTAAAAACCACTCAATATAATTACTGATTCACAATATGTAGAAGAGTTGTCTTGCATATAGAAACCACTGAATTTATAACAATTGATACAGAATTGACTTCATTATTCATACAGGTTCAAGATATAATCAGGAATAGGCTTTGTCCTATATACATAACACACATCTGATTCCATATGGGTCTGTGAGGCCTCAGAATTTTATAAGAAAAATCATGTCAATAGCAAAGACTTAAAGAAAGATTTGTGTTACATGGAAACAAGCTAAGAAGATTATAAAGAGATATCCTACTTTCTCTTTCTATAACCGAACACTGCAGGTAGCAACCTGCAGGAAGTAACCCAAAGGGTACTCAAAGGAATGAAATCTGGCAGATGGATGTGTTCCATTTTGCAGATTTTGGTAATTAAAATATGTACCCCACACCATTGGCACTTATTCAGATTTTCAATGGGCAACTGTTTTGAGCTCAGAAAAGGCTGATTTAGTAATCATGCATTTATTAGAAATTATGGCCATTATGGGTATACCTGCACAAATAAAGACAGATGATGGTCCAGCATGTGTCTCTAGGAAAATGAAACAGTTTTTTTCTTATTATAATATAAAGCATATTACAGGTATACCAAATAATCCTACACATTAGGCAGTTATAGAAAGATCAAATTGCACTATAAAGGATATGTTAAACAAACAGAAAGGTATGGAAAATACCTCCAGAAATAGATTGCATAATGCTTTATTAACCTTGAATTTTCTTAATGCCAATGATAAAAAAGCAGCAGCAGCAGAGAGACATTGGATAATAGAAAAAAATAACTTCTGAATTAAATCAGCCAGTGTATTTTAAGGATGTATTGATCTCACCCTGGAAACAAGGAGATGTGCTGCATTGGGGAAGGGGTTTGTCCACAAGAGAAGAAAAGCTATGGATACCATCAAAATTAATAAAGATTTGGTTTATAAAAGAAAAACCTCTTGAGAAAGAGAAATGACAGCTCAGTCACAGAGGTGACAATCATACAGGTCATAAGGAAGCCTCATAAGGGTTGGGGCAGGGTTCTGTTATTGTCTTTTCAGAAAAATACTCATCTTCAAAAATTCAAGAGACTCTGAACATCAAGATGCCTAAAGAGGAAAAGATAATTACCTAGATAGGATCACCAAGCAAAGAAAACTATGATTTATGAGGTAATGAGGATAGGTCATCTGAGGGGAAGAATTACTGAATAATTCATATATATATATATATTTCAGTCAAACCTCCCTTCCCCCTACCTGAAATCACCTATCCTTGTCAAACCCCAAAAGCAAGGGACTCAAAAACAGGTCCTCTTATCCATTCTAGTAATCCACCAAATGTAACTTAAAATCTAGTATTTGCAAAATTTTTAAATAAAATTTTTAATACCAAAAAACAACCCAAAGTCCCCAAATTTTTTAAGTAGAATTTCAGTATTGACTTTTGTTAATATAGCTTATAGAAAGCAAAGCATTAAAAATGCTTAGATAGATGCAAGCATCCCATTAACATAAAAGGTTTGGTCCTAGCCTTATAATTAATTGGAGGTAGAATTACACATACAAATCTCCCTAAACCAGTGTCAAATCCCACAGAATTCATTAAACTCCAAGGACAGGGCATTAAGTACATAATATAGCTAAAGACACCTTGCCTAGCCACACCCCCATGGGACCCAGCAGTGATAAAAATTAAGCAATAAACGAAAGTTTGACTAAGCCATGCCTCTTTAAGAGTCGATAAATTTTATGCCAGCCACCATGATCATACAATTAACTCAAACTAATTATTCTCGGTATAAAATGTGTTATTAGAAGACTTAAAAAATAGAATTAAAATCCACTCAATATGTGAAAATTCATCGCTGGACCTAGAACCAATGATGAAAGTAATTCTCATATACTTGATACACAATAGCTAAGATCCAAACTGGGATTAGATACCCCACTATGCTTAGCCCTAAACTTCAATAATTATCAAACAAAAATATTTGCCTGAGAACTACTGGCCACAGCTTAAAACTCAAAGGACTTGGTGGTACTTTATATCCATCTAGAGAAGCTTGTTCTATAATCAATAAACCCCATGATACCTCACCATCCTGTGCTAATCCAGTCTATATACTGCCATCTTCAGCAAACCTGAAAAAGGAACAAAAGTAAGCAAGAGAATCACCATAAAAACATTAGGTCAAGGTGTAGCTAATGAGGTGAGAATGGGCTACATTTTCTTATAAAGAACACTATGCTACCCTTTATGAAACTAAAGGACAAAGGAGGATTTAGTAGTAAATTAAGAATAGAGAGCTTAATTGAATTGAGTACGCACACACCGCCCATCACCCTCCTCAAACTAAATAAACAAGATAAATATATAATTACATCAATAATTTATGAGAAGAGATAAGTGATAACAAGGTAGGCATACTGGAAAGTGTGCTTAGAATGACCATGGTGTAGCTTAACCTTAGTAAAGCATCTGGTCTATATCCAGAAGACTCTACAACCAATGGATACCATGAACTAAATCTAGCCCTAACATATATTTAACTCAACTATAAATAATAATAAAATAAAACATTTGACAAAAGCAAGTATTGGAGAAAGAAAACTAGACTAGGAGCTATAGAGACAGTACTGCAAGGGAAAGATGAAAGATTAATTAAAAGTAAAAATAAGCAAAGATTAAACCTTGTACCTTTTGCATAATGAGTTAACTAGAAAACCTCTAACTAAGAGATCTTAAGCTAGACACCCCAAAACCAAACGAGCTACCTATGAGCAGTATAAAGAACTTACCCATCAACGTAGCAAAATAGTGAGATGATGCCTAGGCAGAGGTGAAAAGCCTACAGAGCATGGTGATAGCTGGTTACCCAATAAAGAATTTCAGTTCAACTTTAAGATTACCACAAGAAATCAAAATGTAATCTTAAAGTTTAGCCTCAAGAGGGACAGCTCTTAAGGAATGGAAACAACCCTTTATACTGAATAAACCTTAATTACAAGACCACTGTTGGCCTAAAGGCAGCCACCAATAAAGAAAGCATTAGAGCTCAAAATTATATTATCTAAATACCATAAATTATAATGACTTCATATAAAAACTAATTGGGTTAATCTATAATTATATAGATGAAATACTGTTAACATGAGTAAAAAGAACACTGTTCTTCAGGCGCAAGCCTATAACCACCCAGATACTCATTGTTAGTTAACACCCCAGGTAAAAATTCTCCTAATAAAAATCACCTGCACTCAAACTGTTAACCCAACACAGGCGTGCCATAAGGAAAGATTAAAAGAAGTAAAAGGAACTCGGCAAACAAGAATCCCGCCTGTTTACCAAAAACATCAATTCTAGCATAAAAAGTATTAGAGGCACTGCCTGCCCAGTGACAAACGTTAAACAGCTGCGGTATCCTGACCATGCAAAAGTAGCATAATCACATGTTCCTTAATTGGGAACTAGAATGAATGGCTTCATGAGGATTCAACTATCTCTTACTTCCAATCAGTGAAATTGACCTTCCCGTGAAGAGGTAGGAATTATATAATAAGACAAGAAGACCCTATGAAGCTTAATTTACTATCTTAACTTTTCAATTAATAACCCTATTGGACCAAACAACAAGACATTAGCTAGTAATTTTGGTTGGGGTGACCTCAGAGTATAAACTAACCTCCAAACGTTTTTAACTGAGACTCACAAGTCAAAGTAA
The DNA here is from genome assembly GCA_004026605.1 of Ondatra zibethicus. Lineage (NCBI taxonomy): Eukaryota > Metazoa > Chordata > Mammalia > Rodentia > Cricetidae > Ondatra > Ondatra zibethicus. Next base: position 26,994 of record PVIU01014457.1, on the reverse strand, counting down.
TTAAAATCCAATTGACCCAATTTTTTTGATCAACGGACCCTAGGGATAACAGTGCAACCCTATTAAAGAGTGCATATCAACAATTAGGGTTTACGATCTCGATGTTGGATCAGGACATCCCAAAGATGTAGCAGCTATTAATGGTTTGTTTGTTCAATGATTAAAGTCCTACATGATCTGAGTTCAGACCAGAGTAATCCAGGTTGGTTTCTACTTATTAACTATTTCTCCCAGTACGAAAGGACAAGAGAAATGGGGCCTCCTTAACTAAAGCATCCCAAAACTAATATATGAAATTATCTCAATTTAGTAAGTTTGTACCATCATACCCTAAACAAGGGTTCAATTAGGGTGGCAGAGCCAGGAAATCGCATAAGACTTAAAACCTTGTCCCCAGAGGTTCAAATCCTTTCCCTAATAGTGTATTTCATTAACATCCTAACCGTCTTAGTACCAGTATTAATTGCCATAGCATTTCTCACTTTAGTGGAACGAAAAATCCTAGGCTACATACAATTACGAAAAGGACCAAACATTGTAGGACCTTACGGAATCCTACAGACATTTGCAGACACAGTAAAACTGTTCATTAAAGAACCTTTTATGGGCTTTTTTTTCTTCTGCGGGGTCCTTGGCCCACCAGGAGTCCCTGTTCCTGTGCTAGGGACAGCAATCCAGAGGGGTGAGTGTGTGTGCGCCCTGCCAGAAGGTCCCCGGAAAGGAGTGCAGACACGTCCAGCTCCTGCTGCAGGGACTTCTTTGTTCCACATGACCCTGCCCTCACCCCCCAAGTTCGCCCTTGCCTCTGCAGGGTCCTTGCCCCACCAGGAGTCCCTGTTCCTGTGCTGAGGACAGTGATCCACAGGGGTGATTGCATAAGTGCCCTGCCAGAAGGTCCCCGGAAGGGAATGGGGGCACCTCCAGCTCCTGCTGCAGGGCCTTCTTTGTTCCACAGGACCCTGTCCCCCCCAAGCCTGCCCTATTGTCTGTGAGGTCCTTAGCCCAAGAACAGATCCTGCTCCTGCACTGAGGAAATCCAGCCAGAGGGCACTCCATGCCATCTTCGGGGTCCTTAGATCCACCAGCACAACCGGCTCCAGTGCGGTGGGCCCCTAAGAGAGGACAGACCAAGAAAATTCTCCAAGTACACTGTCAGTCACAACAAATATTGGATCAAGACTCCAAGACTCTCCTGGCTGTATTTGAAGAAAGAGATGGGCAGGCACCAATGCAAGAATCCCTCCAACAATGTGAAAAGCATCATGACAACACCAGATTCCAGTGATCAAGCAACAAGAATACTTGAACACCCTATTCCAGAAGAAGTAGAAGAAGTCAACTTCAAACGTAACATTATGAAAATAATAGAGGCCCTTAAAGAGGATGTGAAAAACTCCTTTAAAGAAATCGAGAAGACAAATAAAAAGGAAGAAGAAACGAATAAAGCTCTCAAAGATACGCAAGAAAACCAAGAAAAAGCAATCAAACAGGTAATAGAAACAGCTCAAGACTTGAAAAATGAAATGGAGGTAATGAAGAAAACAAACCGAGGGAAGGCTAGATATGGAAAATCTGGGTAATTGAACAGGAACTACAGAGACAAGAATAACCAACAGAATACAAGAGATAGAAGAAAGAATCTCAGATGCTGAAGATACTATAGAGGAAATAAACTCATTGATAAAAAAACAACAAATCCAACAAATTCTTCACACAAAACATCCAGGAAATCTGGGACACCATGAAAAGACCAAACCTAAGAATAATAGAGGTAGAAGAACGAGAAGAATTCCAGCTCAAAGGCCCAGAAAATATATTCAACAAAATTATAGAAGAAAACTTTCCCAACCTAAAGAAGGATATTCCTATGAAGGTACAAGAAGCATACAGAACACCAAATAGACAGGATCAAAAGACAAAAAATCCCCTCATCATAATAATCAAAACACAAAACATACAGAATAAAGAAAGAATATTAAGAACTGCAAAGGAAAAAGGGCAAATAACATATAAAGGTAAACCTATCAGAATTACACCTGACTTCTCAATGGAAATCATGAAAGCTGGAAGGTCCTGGATAGGTGTGCTGCAGACACTAAGAGACCACAGGTGCAAGACCAGACTACTATACCCAGCAAAGCTTGCATTAACCATTGATGGAGAAAACAATATATTCCAGGACAAAAACAGATTTAAACAATACATAGCCACAAACCCAGCCTTACAGAAATTACTAGAAGGAAAACCACAAACCAAGGAAGCCAACAACACCAACAATAGCACAGACTTCTGACAACCCTCCACCAACACAACTCAAAGAATGGAAACACACAAACACTACCATCAAAAAAAAAAAATAACCGGAGTTAACAACCACTGGTAATTAATATCACTTAATATCAATGGACTCAATTCACCTATAAAAAGGCACAGGTTAAGAGAATGGATATGAAACAGGATCCAACATTCTGCTGTTTACAAGAAACACACCTCAAACACAAAGACAGACATTATCTCAGAGTAAAGAGTTGGGAAAGGGTTTTTCAATCAACTCCTACGGCTGATGTGGCAGGATAAAAGACCAACTCAAAAAAAAACAGTAGCCCTCCTATACACAAAGGATAAAGAAGCAGAGAGGGAAATCAAAGAAACATCACCTTTCACGATAGCCACAAATAGCATAAAGTATCTTGGGGTAACATTAGCCAAGGAAGTGAAAGATCTATTTGACAGGAACTTTAAGGCCTTGAAAAAAAGAAAATGAGGAGGATACCAGAAAATGGAAAGAGATCCCATGCCTCTGGGTTGGAAGGATCAATATAGTAAGAATGACAATTCTACCAAAGGCAATCTATAGATTCAATGCAATCCCCATCAAAATCCCACAAACATTCTTCATAGAGCTTGAGAGAACAATAACTAACATTATATGGAAAAACAAAAAGCCCAGGATAGCCAAAACAATCCTATAAAATAAAGGAACTTCCGGAGGCATTACCATCCCTGACTTCAAACTCTATTACAGAGCTAAAGTAATGAAAACAGCTTGGTATTGGCATAAAAACAGAGAAGTTGACCAATGGAATTGAATTGAAGACTCAGATATTAACCCACAAACCTATGAACACCTCTTATTTGACAAAGAAGCTAAAATTATACAATGGAAGAAAGAAAGCATCTTTAACAAATGGTGCTGGCATAACTGGACGTCAATCTGTAGGAGAGTGAAAATAGATCCTTATCTATCACCATGCACAAAAATGAAGTCCAAATGGATTAAAGACCTCAATATAAATCTGACCACACTTAACCTGATAGAAGAGAAAGTGGGAAATAGCCTGCAATACATGGGCACAGGAGACCACTTCCTATGTAAAACCCCAGTGGCACAGACAATAAGAGCAACAATGAATAAATGGGACCTCCTGAAACTGAGAAGCTTCTGTAAAGCAAAGGAAACAGTCAGTAAGACAAAAAGGCATCCTACTGAATGGAGAAGATCTTCACCAACCCCACATCAGACAGAGGTCTGATCTCCAAAATATATAAAGAACTCAAGAAACTCGACATTAAAATTCTAAATAACCCAATTAACAAAATGGGGTAATGATCTGAACCGAGAATTCTCAACAGAAGAAGTTCAAATAGCCAAAAGATATTTAAAGTCATGTTCAACTTCCTTAGCGATCAGGGAAATGCAAATCAAAACAACTTTGAGATACCATCTTACACCTGTCAGAATGGCTAAAATCAAAAACACCAAGGGTAGCCTATGCTGGAGAGCATGTGGTATAACGGGAACACTCATCCATTGCTGGTGGGAATGCAAACTTGTGCAACCACTTTGGAATTCAGTGTGGCAATTTCTCCGGAAATTGGGGATCAACCTACCTCAGGATCCAGCAATATAATTCTTGGGAATATACCCAAGAGTTGCCCAATCATACCACAAAAGCATTTGTTCAACTATGTTCATAGCAGCATTATTTGTAATAGCCAGAACCTGGAAGCAACCTAGGTGCCCCTCAATGGAAGAATGGATAAAGAAAGTGTGGAATATATACACATTAGAGTACTACTCAGTGGTATAAAACAATGACATCTTGAATTTTGCATGCAAATGTATGGAAATAGAAAACACTATCCTTAGTGAGATAACCCAGATCCTAAAAGATGAACATGGTATGTACTCACTCATTAGTGGACTCTAGCCATAAACAACGGATATTACGCCTATAGTTCACAATCCTAGAGAAGCCAAATCACAAGGTGAACCCAAAGAAAAACATATATAGATCCTCCTGGAAATTGGAAGCAAACAAGATTGATGGGGAAAAGTTGGGAGCATGAGGGTAGGGGTAAGGGTGGGGGTGGTGTGGGAGAAGGGGAGGGGGAAAAGAGACAGGAGAAGGGAAGGACTGAGGAGAGCTTGGGGGAGTGGGAGGGTGGAGATGGAAGAAGGGCAGATATTGGAGCAGGGAAGAAGATATCTACATTAAGGGAGCCATTTTAGGATTGTCAAGAGACTGGGCTCTATAGGGGATCCCAGGTATCCATGGGGATGTTCCCAGCTAGGTTCTTGGGCAGAAGAGGAGAGGGTGCCTGAACTGGCCTTGTCCCATAGTCACACTGATGAATATCTTGAATATCACCATAGAAATTTCGTCTGATCTAGGGAGATATAGACAGAGACCCACATCCACATCAGAGCAATGGACTGAGCTCCCAAGGTCCAGTTGAAGAGCAGAAGGAGGGAGAAGATGAGCAAGGAAGTCAGGACCATGAGTGGTTCGTGCACCCACTGAGACAGTGTGCTTGATCTAATGGGAGCTCACCAAATCCAGCTGGACTGGGACTGAATGAACATGTGATCAAACCAGACTCTCTGAATATGGCTGCTAATGGGGGCGGACTGAGAAGCCATTGATAATGGTATAGGGACCTGTCTCTTCTGCATGTATTGGCTTTTTGGGACCCTAGTTTACTTGGATGCACACCTGGTTAGGCCAGGATGGAGGGGGGAGGACCTTGAACTTCCCACAGGCCAGGGCACCTTGCCCTCTCTTAGGGATGGAGAGGGAGGGAGGAGGGTTAGTGGAGAAGTGGGAGAGGAATGGGAGAAGAGGAGGAAGTGTAAATTTTTGAATGGAAAAATTAAAAAAAATTAGAAAAAGAACCTTTACGGCCCCTAGCCACCTCTACAACCATTTTTATCATATCCCCAACCTTATCCCTCTCGCTAGCCCTAAGCCTATGAATCCCACTCCCTATACCGCACCCCCTGTTTAATCTAAATCTATGAGTCCTGTTTACTTTAGCCACATCAAGCCTGTCAGTATACTCTATTCTATGATCATGATGAGCATCCAGCTCCAAATACTCTATATTCGGAGCCCTTTGAGCAGTAGTACAAACAATTTCATATGAGGTAACTATAGCAATCATCCTTCTATCTGTACTTTTAATAAACGGATCATTTTCAATTCAATCACTTATCTACACACAAGAACCACTCTGACTCTTAATCCCTGCTTGACCCTTAGCCATAATATGATTCATCTCAACCCCAGCAGAAACTAACTGAGCCCCTTTCGACCTGACAGAAGGAGAATCAGAATTAATCTCAGGCTTCAACGTTGAATATGCCGTCGGACCATTTGCATTAGTCTTCATAGCCAAATATATAAATATTATTTTAATAAATGCCCTGTCAACAATCATATTTATAGGCCCATTTCATAACCATACAACCCAGAATTCTATACCCCTACTTTATAATTAAGACTCTAATCTTAACCACTCTATTTTTATGAATTCGAGCCTCCTACCCACTATTCCCATATGACCAACTAATACACCTATTATGAAAAAAATTTCTACCCCTCACCTTAGCCCTCTGCATATGACATATTTCTATTCCAATCTTCATAGCAAGCATTCTCCCTTACACCTAGAAGTATGTCTTAAAAAAGAGTTACTTTGATAGAGTAAATAATAGAGGTTTAAATCCTCTTATTTCTAGAACAATAGGAATTGAACCTGTACCTGAGAATCCAAAGTTCTCTGTGCTACCCATTACATCCTATTCTACAAGAAAGGTCAGCTAATAAAGCTATTGGGCCCATACCCCGAAAATGTTGGTTTAACCCCTTTCCATACTAATTAACCCAATCACACTTCTAATTATTTATTTTACAATCATAACAGGACCCATAGTTACTATGCTCAGCTCCAACCTATTCATTATGAGTTGGCCTAGAAATAAACCTTTTAGCCTTAATTCCCCTAATAATTAATAAAGCAAATCCCCACTCCACAGAAGCAGCAACAAAATATTTCCTCACTCAGGCAACTGCCTCAATAATCCTTTTACTCTCCATTATTATAAACTTCAAATAATTAGGATGATGAACATTTCAACCTGCAACCAATAACATCATCATCATAATAACGTTTATTTCTCTAGCAATCAAACTAGGACTAGCCCCTTTCCACTCATGATTACCAGAAGTTACACAAGGCACCAAACTCAAAGTAGGCCTAATCCTTATCACATGACAAAAATTGCCCCATTATCAATCTTATTCCAATTCTATAAGATACTAATAAACTCTAAGATACTAATTCTATCAGCCATCATCTCAGTACTCATCGGAGCCTGAAATGGACTAAACCAAACACAGACACGAAAAACCATAGCCTACTCATCCATTGCCCACATAGGTTGAATAATCTCCATCCTACCATATAATCCATCCCTCACAATCCTGAACCTTCTAATCTATATTCTCATAACAGCCCCCATATGAGGGCAGTTGCTTGGTTTAGTCATCCTGGGATCGCATCCGTTTTGAGTCCTAGGGAAGGGACAGCTCATGAATGCAGGACATCTTCAGATGAGATTAATATTCAGATTGGTAGCTCTATGGGAAGGACCACTTGATTATCTACTTCTAGCAGTTGTAATTCCCCTGGTTTTAAGTTGGCGGTTGGGATTATATATGAGTCAAATCATAGGTCTTCATAGCCTGTATACTCATAGCTTCAGTATCATTGGTGACCTATAGTTTTTACTGTAAGGACTGGGTTATTAATTCCGTCTATTATATAAAGGATTTGAAGGGATGGAAGGGCAATTAAAATAAGGACAATGGCGGGTAAAATAGTTCAAATAGTCTCTACTTCTTGGGCGTCTATAGTACTAGTATGTGTTAACTTGGTTGTTAACATAGGTGTGATAATATAAAGTATTAGAGAGCTGATTAGGAAAATGATTATGAGTGTATGATCATGGAAGTTTATTAATTTTTCCATAATAGGTGATGAAGCATCTTGTAAGCCTAGTTAGAATGGATAAGCCATATAAGATATATAGAGGTTAGTCTATAATTTAACTTTGACAAAGTTATGTAATTTATTTACTAATATCTCATTGAGAAAGACATAGAGGTTATGGTGCTGGCTTGAAATCAGTTTTAGGGGGTTCGAGTCCTTCCTTTCTTATTTTACTTTAACAAAAGTAGGTTCTTCAAATGTGTGGTATGGTGGTGGGCAGCCGTGAAGTCATTCTAGGTTTGTAGACACATGATCTACATGAAGTACTTCTCGTTTGGAAGTAAAGGCTTCTCAGATTATAAAAATTATGATTGGGACTGCTGTAAGTGAAATAAAAGATCCTATAGATGATACTGTATTTCATGTAGTGTAAGCATCTGGGTAGTCGGAATAATGTCGTGGTATGCTGGATAAATCTAGGAAATGTTGTGGGAAGAATGTTATATTTACTCCTACAAATATAAATGGTGAAGTAGGTTTTAGCTCATATGTCATCTAGTGTATAGCCTGTAAATAATGGGAATCAGTGAATGAACCCAGCTATAATAGCCAAGATAGTGCCTATTGACAGGACGTAGTGGAAGTGGGCTACTACATAGTAAGTATCACGTAGGACAATATCTAATGAAGAATTAGAGAGTACATGCTCGTGAGTCCTCCTACTGTAAACAGGAAGATGAATCCTGAGGCTCATAGTATTGCAGGGGATCATTTAATATTTCCTCCATGTAGAATTGCTAATCAGCTGAATACTTTTACTCCAGTTGGAATTACGATAATTATTGTGGCTGATGTAAAGTAGGCTCGTGTGTCTATGTCTAGTCCTACTGTAAATATGTGGTGGGCTTATACAATAAAGCCTAAGAAACCAATTGATATCATGGTTCATACTATACCTATACATCCGAATGGTTCTTTTTTACCTGAGTAGTAAGTGACAATATGGGAAATAATGCCAAAGCCAGGGAGAATGAGGATGTACACTTCTGGGTGGACAAACAATCAGAATAAATGTTGGTAAAGAATTGGGTCACCGCCTCCAGCTGGGTCAAAGAAAGTAGTATTTAGGTTACGGTCCGTAAGAAGCACTGTAATGCCTGCAGCTAGTACTGGGAGAGAGAGGAGAAGAAGGACAGCAGTAATTAGGACAGATCAGACAAATAGGGGAGTTTGATATTGTGTTATGGCTGGGGGTTTTATGTTAATAATTGTGGTAATAAAATTAATTGCTCCTAGAACTGAAGATACACCTGCTAAGTAAAGGGAAAAAAATGGTTAAATCTACTGATGTTCATGCATGTGTTAAATTACCCGCTAATGGGAGATATACAGTTCAACCTGTTCCTGCTCCAGCCTCTACTATTGATGAGTCAGAAGCTTATGTTATTCATTCATGGGAATGCTATATCCGGGGCCCCAATTATAAGTAGAACCAATCAGTTACCAAACCCACCAATTACTATTGGTATAACCATGAAGAAAATTATGACGAATACATGGGCTGTGACAATTACAGTGTAAATTTGATCATTGCCTAATAGCGCACCTGGTTGTCCAAGTTCTGTTTGAATAAAAATATTGAGGGCTGTTCCTACTATACCTGCTCAGGTCCCGAATAAAAGGTATAGGGTCCCGATGTCTTTATGATTGGTAGAGAATAATCATATGTATATATGTATACACACACACACACACACACACACACACACACACATATATGCTGCCTGCTAGAATAATAGTCAAGATTCACTTAAAAATCAAACCTGGCTTTGGAGTTAGACAATGGCTCTCTCCTTCTCTAAATCCAAGCATGTTGTTAAAAGAAAAATTCAGAGATTTAAGGTCATGTCAGGAGCCATCTGGTATGGGACAGAAAGAAGAAAAAATTTAGAAAAAAATTTGCTTTTCTCCATACCTATTTTTGTCTCTATCATACCTTTCATTGAATATATATGTCTGTATAAATGATGTCAAGTTTTCCACAATGAACAATTAATTTTCTTATAGTAATCTTTGAATTTTCCAGAAAGAAGATGGGGTCCCACAACAACTACTCCACATGGTTGATATGACGTCATGATGCTGGTAGAGCTACTATAAGACCTATTTTGGGTATGAGCTGCTCATGATGATTCTGACTTGGTTAGCTGAAATGGTGCACTTCTTTACAATGGTCTGGCCAGAACTCCAAATAGGAACCTCAGAAAAACCCTACCAAATACTCAGAGACTATTTGCAATTATATCAGCCAGTAATCTTGAAACTTAACCATCATTTTACATTCACAGGATCCCATAGAAAGAATGTCACCCCATGACAGCTGGAAGTAATTCTAGAAAATGATGTCCCCTCTCCCAGCAAAGTTTTCCTCAGGGTTAGGGACATCAATTGTAAAATTGCACTTCCTGTGATCTCTGAGTCTACCCCTAAATAAATAACACTTTATTATACTCCATTCTGAGAATAATGTGGGATTTGTTTTTAGCATCCTTCACTTCTTTATTAACCAATGGCAATAAATTATATTCACAGCATACAGAGGGGAACCCATATCACCTCCCCTTTTCTGTCTAATTAAAATTTAACATAGCAAGATTACATACAAGAAAACAATTATAAACCAAGATTTACAGTTACTATATATATATATTATCTTTTATTGCAACAAAGGATAACTATTAATTAAAACTATCTACTCTTCAACTCCATCAAAGTCCCCAGAAGGATATAATATTATCAAAGTTAACAGGAAGTACATTGTAAACAACTTCCAAAACTATAGAATTGACAGAGACATCTCACTGTCTGGACAGTCACACAAAGTTCTTCTGTAACTTTGGGGCATCCGTCTTCAGGGTACAGGTCCATAATATCTGGCAACTTTATCATGAAACAGGAAATTTTAAAGACAGTTCTACCTATATTGGCAGTTTGTCAGTCACTTTCCTCTGTGTCCTGCAGAATATCTGGCAGACTCTTTCATGAAGTAGAAACCCTGGAGAACTGTCTCACTATTTAGGCAACTTCAGTAGTCAATTTTCTGTGGGTCCTATATGTACAGTTCATAGAGCATACCATCAAGAAGTCCATGCAAAAGCAGTTTCTTGCCCAAATGGCTAACCCATTCAATAAGGAGCCTCTTCAATGCCCATCATTCCTCTTGAAGTAGACTGGTGCTGCCAGGAACAGATGTGTCTCATTGTCATGAAAAACCTAAGTTCTGTTTGTCTTTGAAAGGTTTGAAGAATACCTGTCTATCTGAAATATATGTCTGTACATTAGAAAACCTAACTAACATGACAACAAGCTTGACTATTAAATATGACTATTAACCTGTGTTTCTTAATTACACATTCCATTTTAAATGAGCTGCACAAATACAATACCTTAAACAAAAGCAGAAATACATGTGACAAAACTGACCTTAAATTTGTATCAATAGACCAAGATCCATACCATTCAAAATATTCATCTCTATAGCATATCCCCCTTTAGAGTCAAATAAACACTTATAAACAATATTTGGGAATTTGGACATAGTTATCTCCAAACTGTTTCCCAGTTTTTGTTGGGTAAAGTAATTTGGGGGTTCATGGAAACCTTTCAGGGGGTCTTGATCCATCAAACCACATTAGTCTGGAAGGAATCCACAGGTTCTCATCCTCTGTGGAAACATAAGTAGAACCTCTCTTCCAAAGCAACTTATCCTTAGACCCAAATTTTGAAGTCAAGGTACCTTTAAGGTATATATGTTGGTTTAGTTTAGCAGGCCCCAGAATCAAATACCTCTCTGTAGTCAAAAAATTCAAAGAAAATACAATAATATAAATAATCCAGACTCTTCGTGCATATTCCAACTTTACGTGGCTTATTTTTATTTACTCCTCTATGACTGTCTATACTGTCTCTTTAAAGACCTTGGTTTTTTTATAGTTCTTTTTCTTTTCTCTCTCAAGCCTACTTCCTATTTTTGAAAATACTGTGACCTGCTCAGAGACTCATTTCTGTCTGAATCTGTCTTTATTGCATATCTGTAATTATTTTCTGACCAGGAACACTTTAAAATGGTAAGCAGTGTTGTTGTGGCAGCCCTCTCTTAGACAGAATATGACAGAAGTACCTTACTGACAGCTCTGGGATAGCCAGGTAGGAAATGTGCTCACCACCTCAACTCAGGGTAGCACTGTGCAGCACATAAACCCTTTTAATCTGATCAAAAGCTAAATCTGCCATGCAGCACAGTGCATGGCCTGGAAATATCTCTGTGTATGGTGGTAGGAATCCACCATGCTCTCCTGCCTGTGCACTCCTAGCAGACCTGATCCCTCCACCTGCCTACAGAGGGAGTGCTGAGCAGTGGACATGGTACCAGTTACTTTCCTCCTGACACCAAGTGGGCACACAAGCACCCAGACCCAAAGTGGGTGGCGGCCATCAGTCCCAAAAGTTTGGGTGCCATTCTGTAGGTGGAGACCTGCTTGTTTGTTTCCCAGCTGCCCAGACCCAAAATAATCACACAGAAACTATATTAATTACAACACTGCTTGGCCAATGACTCTTGCGTATTCCTAGAGCTCTTACATCTTGAATCGCCATTTCTATTATTTTATATTTTACCAAAAGGCTTGTGGTTTACTGGCAGGATTCCAGAGCATCTGTCTCCTTCGTGGCTACATGGCGTCTCTTTGACTTCACCTACTCTCTTTGTCTACATATCTGTTCAGATTTTCTGCCTGGTTTTACTCTGTTAAGCCATAGGCCAAAAGCAGCTTCTATATTAACCAATGCCAATAAATCATATTTACGGGGAATCCCACATCACCACTCACTAGCAAACAAATCAATATCCAAGGGGAAAATACCTAACATTCCAACAGTTGTAGACAGAATCGTCAGATGCCATAGCCCAGCATGTACCTATCCCCTTTCACCAGGAGATCCCTAGATACATGTCAGCCCACTGGGGATCCTAAAACCTTAAAATTCCCCTCACCCTTCAAGTTCTAGTATGATTAAAAACCCTATCCCGCCTAGGAATGGCACTCTCTGATTGTACTGCTGTATCATGCACATGGAGGGTCCAAGCTCAAGCTTGGTTAAAGGCTCTTTGCTTTTGAATATGAGTTCGGACTCCATGTTAGTTTTTGGGGGACCCTATGATCTGGGCATAACATTTGGGGGCTCATCCTGGATCCCCCAAGATCACCAGGAACATCGAATTTAAAGTCTTGAGTCAGTCAGTAAGTTTTCTGTGTTTACTTTCATTCTGTGTCTTTTTGCTTTAGATATCCTTCTGTAAGTGGGACCAGAATCTGTAAGATACAGTCTAAGCAGACATGCAGGAGGATGAAAGGTGGGGTCCCTGAGCAGACATCCAGGCCTTTCTGCATGGGATTGGATCCCTCTGGTTGTTTTGGGTCCCAGGGCCCTTTGGAATGGGATTGGATTCCTCTGGTTTCTGTAGAAAGATGAAGCTAGCGTCTTTGGTTCAGTTTTGCCTCCAGGCACCAGAAGGACTATGTATTGTTCTGTGTAGTATTTTATGTTTGTTTGTTTTGATCTCTTTTTTGTCCTCTTTCCAGTGTACAAGATGGTATAATGTGACAGACTCAAAGCATGACTCCTTTGACTTTGATATATTGGATCACTTTCAGGACTTCAGAGACAGAGCCATAAGCATAGGGTTTTAGATTTTAAAGACCATATTTTCCTGGAAGAGATGATGCAAACCTCTACCCACCTTGAGTATTTCATTGAGAAGTGGCAGCCTCCCTCTATTGCTCTTGGTTGGTAGCACGCAGGCAATGCAGACAGGCAGGGCTGGGCTTGCCTTGGCATGCCATACAAGCTTCAGCAGGGCTAACAGGCAGCATGCGTCTGTGGGTGGTGTGGCTGGGCTTTACTGCCTTGTTGTGACAATGTAGCAAAGGCTGCCAGATACAGCTTGCAAGGGGTGAGTATGCCCCTACAGGATTTCAAAGGCTGTACAGTGAATTTGGGGTTAATTGCTATGGCCAGAGAAGTTAACAATCTTTGCCCCCAAGCAGTGCAGCACCCCTTCCCATGCTGGTGGGTGGGGCTTCCGTGGCCTTTCCTGGGGGCTTTCCACTTTGATTTCTGTCCAAAATTGGCTGAAGTTTGGCTCCATGTACCAGAGTGATGGGGTGGAGTCACTGCCTATGGTAGCTAAGCTACAGCAGCCAAGTTGATACTCTAGCCAGAACTGCAGCAGCAAAGTGTGTTACAGTTGGACACTTCCCTCCACCAGGACAGATTTGGTCATTCAGAACCAATGGGTTATAAAGATCTGTCATCATTTACAGGGGATGGCTACAAATTATAGGTTAGGTTAAGAAAAAAAAAACTGCCACTCTCAGATGCTCCACACTGGTACAGGATTTTATGTGTTGATACAAATTTAGAGTTATTTTTGTTATGGTATATTCATGTTTCTGTTCTTGTTTAAAATATTGTAGCCACCCAATATATTCTAGACTACTGAAGGAAACCACAATAAAGACTTTGGTAAAAGTTTTTATGTTGTCTGGACAGTGAAAGAGAGGCAGGAGACTGGAATAATGAAGAGAGAGAAAGGGGAATTTGCCTGAAGTAAAAATGTCTGAGGAATCAGAGGAATGAACTGAAGGTCTATAGAAAGTAATAAAAGGCCAGAAGGGATATGAACTATGTTTACTGTGGTTTCATACCTGCAAAAACTAATTTTGAAAAGAAACTGTAAAATAAGCTGGGAATTTGATCATATTAGGCTAGTCCTGATTGGAAAGTTCTGTTTGTCTTGTTGCAAAGTTGTAGCACAAATGATAAAAACGCAGAGACAGATATAAGGGTTAAATCTGGAGATCAGAAAAGCAAAGCAACCAGCCTCTGGCTCTTACTTCTATCTCAGACTGAAAATGGGTAATCCTGCCTCCATGAATCCTCAGATTGAGACTGAGCTGAGACCTTTCTCCTCTTGTCATATATTCCTCTCTAATTCTGGGATTAAAGGCACACACAACCACTGCCCAACCTCCATAGCTAGCTAGTGTGGCGCTGGGATTAAAGATGTAGCTACGACTGCCTGTATGGCTGACTAGTACGACTGCTTTGCACTGATCTTCAGGAAAGCTTTATTTATTAAAACACACAAAAAATATACCACTATAGGAATTTTTGTGTATTTCTCAAGAAAGCTGTGTATGTTTGCTTTTTTCAAAAGTTTTGCCTGCGTTTTCTGGTGTGTTCATAAGTTTTGTTGAAAGCATGGAACTGAAACAGAAATGGTGTGGATAATTTTGCTTTCTCTGCTGCCAACAGCAACCAGTCACCACACACCACTGCCATGGCTGCATTTATGATCAGGGCTCTGGTCACTGGATTCAGGTTAGCAGGAGTTCAGATGTCTTTTTGATGTAGATAACATTAAAACACTTTTATGCTGTTCTTTATTGAAAAACTGGCTCTAGAGTGGACTATGACTCTTCCTTTGTTAGACCCATGAATGCTTATTTAAAAGTTTCCTCTAAGTCACTCTGTTAGTCTGAACCCCTGGTACAGTTACAGGGAGAGCAAAACAAAATATAACAGCTAAAAGAAAATTGACTTGGATTATGTGAACATTCTGTACCTTGAGATTTCTAAATTTATTTTTTTGGATATGATTAAAAATCTATTAAAAGTTAAAACTAGATAAAAATAATTAAAACTGGTAACACTGGAAATTGATCATTTAAAATCTATGCATGGTAGAACTATATGACATGACTCTGTTTTGGATTTGCCCAATTTTTAGTCAGTCACGTGGCTGGTTGCCATTTTTCTAGATTTAGAGAAGGCACATGTCAAGTGATTTCTCCATCTTTGGGCAGTGACATATCTGGCAGCCATCTTTGCTAGGGTTAGAGAAGAGGATGTCATATGATTTCAGAGCCATCTTGATTCAAGCTAACCTACTAAGAAGGCAACAATAGGTCTCCAAGATATTTTGAATTGGGGTGGATTTTCATATGATATTTCATGTTCTATCCTGAAAACGAGGTTTATAAAAGATAGGATTTAAAAGCAATGCTTGTTTAACAAGACATTAAATCTGCACCTCAATGCTTTTATACAGAAGAACGTACTTTGCTCTGGCAGCTAAACTTTGTAATTTAAGTGTTACCCAGGTGATAATGGTTTTAAAAACATGAAGGGATCATAGGACACAGCTGAAGTTTGCAAATGTATGACAAAGCTAGAGTTCCAAAGAGAGTCCAGTTGCAAGGATGGACCCTAACCGTTTTAGAAATGCCAGTGCTAGGTGATAGTCACCAGGACCTCCAGTCACAGTGAAATGGAACAGACTGAGATATAGAAGGAAGACGATGTACATGCTGCCAAGTGTGAGGACAAAGAGGTTTGCCTCTGAAAAAGATTGTGAATGAATCCCAGACATTGAACCTTGGATTGTTCACACTACTGGAGCTTGGTTTTACCTTATACAGATTATGGTTAAAACTTTTTGAGAACAATTTCTAAAATATTACATTTATAAGGTTATGGGACATTTTAAATTTATAAATTGTTTTATATTGTTAATATTTACACTTAAAATAGAAGGCTAAAAATTAGGATCACAGCCATATGCACCAAATGCTAGCCAGAAACTGGGATATTCATTTCTTTTGATGCAACAAGACAATGGCCTAAGCAGTCTTGCAAATGACTTGGAACAGCTTCTTAGCCCTTGAGTCTCAATTTTTAGGGGGCTTAAAAATCTTTTTACAATGGTAGCCTAGAACCATCTACATGTCAGGTGTTTGCATTGAGATTCATAACAATGGCAAAACTGCAGTTGAAAATAGCAACAGGTAAAATTTTGTAATGGGGATTCACCACTGTGGGATTTCCCTTTATACCATTGATTAATAAAGAAACTTCTTTGGGCGTATAGCAAAGCTCTAGCAGAATAGAGGTAGGCATGGAAAACTAAACTGAATGCTGGGAGAAAGGAGGCAGATTCAAAGCAAAGTCATGTAGCCCCACTGGAGACAGACGTTGGAACTTTAGCCAGTAAGCCACAGCCATGTGGGGATACACATATTAATAGAAATAGGTTAAATTAATATGTAAGAGTTAGCCAATAAGAAGCTAGAGCTAATGGGCCAAGCAGTGATTTAATTAGTACAGTTTCTGTGAGATTATTTCAGGGTTAAGTGGCCAGGAACCAACAAGCGGCCTTCTCACTACAAGTTGGTGCCAACAATGTTGACTAAAATCCACTTAAAACCTGAGAGGGCTTGAAAAGGAATTATAAACACAATAATACAGAGTTTAACACAGCTTCTTGCTGTTTGTTTGTCGCATGCTGCAGTTCCTTTAAGAGGTTTTCCTGACTCAGTGGCAGCAGAAAAACAATGCTGTTTTGGAATGCTGACTTTCTGGCCCATGCTGCTAGCATGACCTCTGGCTCTTCAAGGAAACCGAGCATTTAAATGGGGTTTGTGAGCAATATGTTACTTGGTGGCAACATGGACCAGCTGTGTGCCTAGGGATGGCATACATTGCATGACTGTCAGAGGCAGCAAACAGCTCCACCAGGCTGAACTTGGTGGGGTAAGCAGGCAGTGCAGTATTTCCCCTAGTAATGTGGCCACTTAAGTTCATAAGAAGGGCTTAGCATTTTAAAAAGTGCTCCTGGACAGTAAAGGATTACAGATACACAATAGGACAGATTCAGACATAAAAGACCTTTAAATGGGTCACAGTGTTGGGTAAATGTACGTAGGCTTGGGAGAGAAAAGAAAAAGAGTACAGAGAGTTATAAAAAGAAGGACATGTTTTTTTAAGTTACAACAAAGTCTTTACAGAGACAGAGTAAGACAGTCATAGATTAAAGGAGTAAAGATAATAAAATAATTATTAAACTTGTAGAAAAAGTAATAGAGCTTTACTCTGCTCTACATTGTATACATTGTTTACATTTTGAGGCCATTGCTGTCATTTGCTGACCATTTGTTTAAAGATTGTTTAATGGTTTAATATGAAACCTTAGTCTTTAAGGTATATAGGTATTAAGAATTACAGGTCAATAGTCATCCATGTCTGTCATACTTATAGTTAGACTATAAGTTCTTAAGATGCATAGAGATTGTATTCCAAATAGATAGGTAATCTTCAACCACTTCAAAGAACTGTAGAATATGGCGTTTAAATAATTTAGGATTCTGTTGACATGAGACATGATTGCCTCTGGCAACACCAATCAATTTCCAAGAGAATGTAGGGCACTGAAGACACTCCTCTTGGAGCTTGTTTTTTTCTTGGCAAAACTGGCCTTTGGGCAAAGAACTCTCCCTGCCTTAACCACTGACAAAATACATGGTGTACAGACTAGACAAGGTGGATACAAGCAAAAATACTGCCAAACCTTGCCAAGACAGGGCAAGATGCTTTTTAAATCTATCCTGCCACTGAAAATAGTCTGTCTGTTGCTCTAGTCCTTAGTCAAAGTTGGTTGCCCCAACATTTCAAATGAGACTTTGGGTGATTGCCCAGGTAGTTGACTGTCTCTGTCATTTTTTGAACCTTTTGGAAGTTGCTTGATTTCACTCCTATTTACTCAAGCAATATTATTTCTCTTCTTAGGTCTTTGATGGGGTTGAAGACTAGATAATCATAGTTACTTTCCTGTCATGAATTAGCAAAGTCATTTCTAATTTTAGACTCTTGAGGATAGGATAACTATTGAAACATTTAGCATATGTTTCTTGTTTGTTGTTGTTCATGCTGATTATAATTCTAATTTTGTGCTTGGTTTTATGCTTCTTATTGTACATAGTTTCGTATTAGACTTAGAACTCTCTTATATAGACAAAAGGGGGAAGTGCTGTGGGATCTCCTTCATCCAATAGCCTTTATGTTACTGGCCTACTTTGTGTATGGTCTCATGTAATATATATGCAGACAAAAAGCATGTGTGGGCCCCTTGGCTGCTTGATTCAGTTTCAGTTCCCTGTGCATTAAGAGGACTGTGGATTACTACTAAATTCTGTGAGGTTACCCCCTAATAAATAAGCCTTTATTATATTCCATTTTGGGCTAGTTTGAAAATTTTTTCATAGTGCAACAATCAGGCATTTAGATAAAGATCCCATTCCCTCAAGGACTTGGAGAAATTTCCTACTTGTTAAAAAGGAAATAACCCTCCTTATCTCTAAAAAAGGGTACTTATGACCCTTAATTAACATATGACTGTGTTTCCTTAGAACTTGTAAAGGGCAATGCTAACCTTTAGGCTTCCTCAGTCACTGTTCATGGGCCACACCCTAACTCACTCTCTTCTGTTCCCATTTTGCAATGGGATCTTTTCCCTTGTAATTTTCCTTGCCTTCCCAGGGTACAGCTTTAACTACTTGATAAAAACTTGTTCTGATTTTTATCTTTAGAATGGCTAATTTGTTTTCTTTAGTAGCTTCCATTCAAAATCAATATTTTTAATCTAAAGTTGATAAGAATGGAATCTAAAGTCCTAGTCTTAAGGAAGCAGGTAATTTATTGTGGACATTTAGGGAACATAAGTTAATAGTCAATCATTCTTACAAAGAAAAAAGTAGTAACACTAAGTACTGATATAATTAATTACAGGGATAAACCTTATTCAGTCCCCTGTATACATTTTCAGGGTTGAGTTTAAGGCAAGTAACTAAAAACAAAGTATGTCTATAACTAAAAGACAATCCTCAAATGCTCAGAGATCTGCAGAATATGGCATTTAAAATGTTTAATTAAAAAGCTTTTCATATAAGAGAGGCATGCCAGCTCCTGACAGCACCCCTATTTCCTCCAAAGAAGATGGATAGGAACAGAATAACTTCTACCCAAAACTGGTTTCAAAAGTAGCAATGCCTGCCATTGAGCAAAAACTGCCTTTTGTCAACTACTACCAAGATCCTCCTCAGACTGTGGGTAAAACAGGACATGGGGGAATGTCAAAGACATCAATGGGATTTGTACATTCTAGGGTGGGAACATGAAGATTAGAATTATTAAGCAAAAGGAACAGAGATATAAGAGAAATAAGAAGCAGAAACATAGAATAGCATCAGGAGGAAAAATCAGTGAATACCGAATCCACCTCATTTATTTTCCACATGCTTATATACTTTAGTCCAAGAAGGAAGCAGGAAGGCAACATACTTCATTAATATAATATAAGGAATAGACTTGAATTCTCTTTCCTTTGGTCCAGATGGAGTGGATCCATCTATATACCCAACATACTAACTAATCACACCCTAAATCGAAATTGCTTACTTGTAGCCATCTCAGTTGTCAATACCTCTGAGAGAGCAAAAATAAGCTCAAATTCTATTACCTCCAGTTAAGATGGAACAGGCTCACATCTGTGAGTCCCCACAAGGGAATCAACTGCCTTGAGTTGCCTAGACAAAGGTAAGCTGGTCCTCCCACAAGTCTGTTGTGGGAGTCCCCTCTGTGTGTTGCTTGTATTGGTTAATGAATAAAGAAACTGCCTTGGCCTGAAAGGGCAGAACTCAGGTAGGTGGGAAGACAGAACTGAATTCTGGGAGAAAGAAAGCAAAGTTGGAGAGAGACGCCATGGATCCACCACCAGAGATAGACATGCTGAGACTTTGCTTGTCGGCCATGACCTCGTGGTGATATACAGATTAATAGAAATGGGTTAAATTAAGATGAAAGAATTAGCCAATAAGAAACTAGAACTAATGGGCCAAGCAGTGATTTAATTAATACAGTTTCTGTGTGGTTATTTCGGGGATAAGCTAGCCAGGCAGCCAGGACAAATAAGTGGGCTCTCCTTACAACACAAGTCGCTATTCAACAGGAAGTCTGTCAGATGTTTTGGGGCCTGGCAGGCCTAGACCTGGCAGCTGAAGACTTATGTTACCCTTGTTAGGAAAAAATCCTAAGACAAGCCACTCCCACTTACATACCCTGTGGGAGTGGTTCTGACCCTCCCCTAGGGAGGGCTCAGGACCTGGCATGCTGGGATTTGAAGTCCAGACAAATGCAACTCCTAGGCCAAGGGGCTGGGATGGATGCCACAGGGGCTGGGTTGATGCTCCCAACTTAACATTACATTCTAGACTCTTTGGATATAGGATGACAGGAAGTTGAGGTGATGATTATGACATTTTAGACTCTCTTTGGAAAAAGGGACTTATTCTCAAGTCTGGCTACTTCCTGCAGGCATGGGACAGCATGGAAGAGGGGAAAGATGAAATTTGGCGGGTTCACACTCAGCAGGAGGTATGGCTGGAAAGTCATTCTGGTCACTGTCATCCCAGAGATGCCAGGCATCTGTTTCTTGAGGGAAGTAAGAAGGCAGGTATCTAGGAGAAAAAAAATATTGTTATTATTGGCCCTATGAAATGGAGCTAGCCATGGGATAAGACACAATAGCAAATTAAACCAGATTTTAGTTGGCAGGTGTCCTTGATCCAGAAGCATTGGTAGTGTCCTTGATCTAGAAGACTGGTACCAATGGTAAAGTCTTAGGGGCTGGTGCAGGTGCTTTTGGTATTGTCCTATGAGTGCTTCATAGGTTGGTATTGGCTTAGGCATCAGGAGTGACCTGTAAAATATGCTTGAAACTGGCTGGGGTTAACTCTGGATTTTACCAGACCTGATTTTGATGTAGCAATAGAACTTTTCCAGGAACCTGTAAGAGAACTGCAACAGATTTCATAGCAAAAGGCTATTGCTTTAGGTTAAGAGGTATATGACAATTAAAGGAAATTGGGAATTCTGAACCACCGAGGATCGAAACCTGTTAATCCTGGACTATGAAGCCTGTTAAAGAACAGTACCTTTAGTTGCCAAATTCCTTTAGACAAAACTGGGAGGAATAAATGAGCAAAAAAAGATACAGTTTGTTAGCTAGCAGTCAATCCCAAATCCTCTCCTTGTCCTTTGAGAACACCAATCTTAGAAGCAATGCTTGCTATTAGCTGTTGAGTACAAGAGGCCCAAAGATTTATTTTGTGTGGGGAAGATTTAGTCTCCCTGTCTTGTCAGGATGAGCAGGTCAATTCCCAGGTGAAGGCATCCAGAAAGCTGGAGAGGTAAAAGGCCACTTTTACTGTGTGGATGGGTATGCCAAACCCAAAGCAAGCCTGGAGACAGCAGGTCTTCTGTCTTCTTGGAGAAGCCAAGGGTGCTGCCAAAGTTGGCATGTCTCTGTGTGAGAAGCTCTTGTTAAAATGCCATGAACTTAGATCTATAAAGGCATTTAAGAACTAGGTATCATAAAATATAAAATATTTTATTTAAATATAAAATATTAATAATATAAAATTAAAATTTAATTATATAAAATATTTTATATAAAATATAAAATAACCAGTTATTTTAAACTGGGCATATAAGCTAAATTTTTAGACCTGCTGTAATCTGGAAACACACATGAGCACAAAAACTTAAATCCACATCATGAAAATACAGTTACACATTTACATAAACATATTGTGACCACATTTTTTTAACAGAGAGGCATATGACAGTTTTAGAAACCTGTGTCATTTGACTAGAGGGGCTGAGGTGATGTTCCCAACTTAACATTACAACCCTGAGAACTCTGCCCTCAATGACCATGGGGGGCACTGGAGTAGCTGTCTAGTTAGCCAACAAGTAAGGTCTCTGTCTTTTTTAATCACTAACTCAGGTAAAATTTATTCTTCTCAGAGCTCTGATGCTGTTTGACAACCAGACTAATGGTAACTTTGTCAGCTTAGCTGCAACAATTAAGGCATCAGCTGCCTTCTCAGTTCTCTACATAAAATATAAAAGTTTAAATAAGTCATAAACATTTTAAAGAAAAAGTCAATTTTAAATGTCTGAGGATATGACAGTCTATGTAAGTTCGGAGGGTCTGAGATATATAAATGTCTAAGGATATAAAAGCTCACAAAATGATTTAAGGTATAAATACAGGCTAAAAGGTATAAATAGATAATTAAGATATGGAAAATGTTTTGGATTTTTTTCCCCTTCTATGGTATAGTTCTAATAAGCTGGTAGAGCAATGACTACTTATTGTTTGTGTCACAAGCTCAATTTTAGATTTTCTTTGGTTGTCATCTAGGTATAGAGTTTAAGTGCTTCTTATCAGGCCAAAGGTATCTCTGTCCAATCCTTACCTGGCTCTCTGGACAGAAGGGAAATGTACATGCTTCTAACTCAAATCTGAAGTTTTTGCTAGGACTCAAACATATGCATCTACTCCTGATATTTTACAGGTATCCTTTGCCTACTTTTTCTATGATATGGATTTCAGTACTGATTAATAATAATTATATATCTAAAGCTTTTATGTCTCTTTTGTGAACTAAAAAAAAAGTCATGTAAGCTTCAGAGAATCTGGGAAGTCATAAAACTTGGATGCACTTCACATAGGTCAAAAGGATTTCAGATAAGTTCAGTGTAGATTTTCCCACCTGTCTATTCCTGAGGATAATATTTTTCTTTTCCTGGGTCTTGGGACTCCATCCCTTCTCACTTACTAGGACTATGGGCCTGAAAGTTTCAAATGTAATATTTTTCTTTGAGTTCATAAAATTTAACTTCTGTTACTAATTTAAAACTTTTCTCAAAAGGTTTCCACTTGGTTGACAGATACATCCAAGCATCCGTTGCTGACTTTACAACCTGCTCCAAATGACTGCAAGCCCTAGACTTGCTGAAAGCTGATGTGGACCAGTCCACTTGATGTGAATGCTCTCTGTCTCTTCAGCAGAGTCAGCGAACGAGATGTTTCTGATAAATACTGCATTTCCTAAATTCCCTTATTACCTTTAACTAGAATTTCAGTCTTCTTGGGCCCTGATAACAATATCCTACTGTCATCTAGAAGTAGTTACAGAAAAACATACATCATCCTATGTTTTCTGCCCATAATAGGTTGAAATGCTTAGTCCAAAGAAAACTCCCTGACATAGGGGACAAAATGGCCACTTATTATGCCCATTGACATACCAGAAAAATAGGCCCAGAAATGTAAATTGATGAATTCACTAACTAAAATAGTTCTTCAATAAGGAAAGACACTTGACCTTCTTATGCAGAACTAAAGAGATATAATATGGTCTTAAGAAATTACTATGTCTATATCAATTACTCAGGATTATAATCTGGTCGTACTCAAAGATCAGAATTATAGGGCCATAAGAATGACAACATATGCAAATGTCACTGCCCTGAAAAAAAATGTCCTGACATGCTCAGTAGAAGCCAGTCAAAGTTTCAGTTTACCCTAAGGCCATGCCTGGCTCCAGAAAAGACCACCCAGGAATGTAACAGTCAGCATCCAAAGGGAAAGTACCCAACATTCCAAAGGAAATAGCTAACATTCTAACCGGTGTAGACAGAATCTCCAGACGCCTTAGCCCTATCCTCTTTAGCCCTGTCCAGGACACCCCTAGACACATGTTAGTTAATCAGGGATCCTAAGCCTTATAAATACCTTTACCCCCAACCTCTACTATGATTAAAAAAAAAAATCCTACCCTGCCCAGGTTCAGCACTCTCTAATCATACTGCTGCATCAGACACACAGAGGGTCCAAGCTTTTTGAGAGAGAATTAGTTCTACATTAATTTTCAATTCATATTTCAAGGGAAAGTATTCTGGAAGGATAGCCAGTTTTGAGAGTAGATGTTGGAGCACATTCCTGACAAGTCACACTTAGTTGAGGTGCCACAGCAGCTGACAGTTTCTTTGATAGAAATGTTTCTTTTATAGAAATATTTCTGTCATGATCCATTTTAGGGTAGCAATATTTAGCAACTAGCTTACAACATTATTAAAATTTTAGCAATCTGTCTCACACGGCAGCATGAGCTAATACTCTTGCATCACAGTTATTTCTGATAGCCTGAAGAATCACCAGAGGGGCAGAACTATAGATGCAATAGAGGAATGTTTGTCACAAGGAAACAAATGTATTAGCACATGATTTGAATTATGGGAGAATATTCGTTAATTCTGGAGTCTATCCCACTTCTTTTAGTCCCAGCTGTAGAAACTGAGAGCAGCATGAAAAACTAAACAAAACCACTCATGGCAAAAAAAAGTCCTCTTATTTAATTCAGGTACCAAGTCCATTTAGGAAGAACCTGGCTGTCCATTGTGTTCTATCCAATACTGGGACTAGGGAAGCCCAAAACACCAGAAAGATGCTGTGTGAATTTGAAAGTGGCTTTAGGAACTAAACCAAAGCTTTAATTCATAGGGAGATTAAATTGACACAGAGCAAATGTCCTGGATATGCAAGTTGTAATGCTTGCTCAACTGTTGTGATCTAGCTGCCCTCATTCCCCCTGACTGACAGCAGAACGTCTGTGTGGTCTATAATTGACAAGGAGGTTTGTGTTCTTTCTGGCAGGTGGGTTTCCACAGAAGCTTCCCAGTATAAAAGGCTTCAGGTGGGACAAAATAAAGGTTGCTGTTCTTCCATCGGAAAAGAAGCCTCCTGTGTCTCAATCCTGGCACCCCCAGCCAGTCTCGGCATCCAGGCCGTGCCAGCAGCGTGGCACTCATTCAAACCAACTATTAATTATCTTTACTGCCCCTTGACCAGTTGGTCTAAGATGAAACATGATTGGCTCCTTTATAGCAGTTTTTTGATTTGATTTCATTTGTACCCCTTAAAGTAACAAGAGAATTCAGGCCTCTTTGTTCAACAAAGCCAACTTTAAAATGTGTTTTTTCATTTGGGATGGAGTGATTACAACATCCTCATTTAAACAGTTGTTTTGTCTTTTTTTGTTCTTGTTGACAGTGGCATTTCCATTTTTTTTTTCTCCACAGGCCATGGAAACTGAGGCAAAGAGTGACTTGCTCACTCTTTCACACTTATCCCTGTGCAGTAGCAAACAATTGGAACCTTCTTTGTACCAGAACAATGAAGAAGTAGCCTATAAGTATGACTGGGAAGTTGCTTCTCCTCAGAGGTTCAAGGTTTTCTTAGTCTTACTAACAATAGTCACCCATGGGAAATTAAATATTCTTTAGTTTTTTTGTTTGATTTAAACACTTTTTTTTCAAATAAGTTCAATGACTGCAGTGCTATCTGCTGTACAAAAGTCTAATGACATTGGCAGCAAAGAGACTTAAGAAATAGAATGTACAGTGGCTGAAAAATGTGCATTTTCATAAACACTGTAAACTCAAAATACGGGAGTTGAGAACTTTTTTTCTGTGTTTATTCAGAAACCATTGTTGTCACAATGCTGTAAAAAAATTTCTGAAACCTGCCTTTCCTTGTTTTATTGAATTTTCCAAATAAGCAGCTTACTACTGTCTCTGTCAAGTGCACATATAACAAAGTCTTCACTGTCTTTTACATCCTACACTATCTAGGTTAAGAAAGAGTATGGAAACACAGCAGCATGGTTTTTTCCAGTTGTATAGTCAGAACTCTATATACTGGCAAAGATACATCATAATAAATATTTATATGCATAAGGAAACCTGTAAAATAAAATACAAAAAGGGTGCATAGGGTAGGACATCCTTATCGAAAAATATTGATGTATGTTTGGTTAAACCTGGTTTACTGCTTTTAAAGACTGAGCACTGGATTTTCACCATGGTGAGTGATAAGTGGGAACAGGTTAAAATTTCCTAGGGTTAGTATCAGGGACTTATTCTTAGCCTAATCCTTAATCACTTAAATACCTTTACTCTTTCAAAATTTTGCCCTTCAATTCAACTAATTTTTATTTTAATTCTCATTTTGTTTATCCAGCTCTTAGTAACATTTAGTTTATATTACCGTTTAGAAAATTAGATCTACATTGACTGTTTCTTCTCTTCCTTTTCAGTTTCTTAACTCTGTAGTATTTTTAATAGTTAGAATATGCATAATCTTTTCAATTAAGATATGTCTACTTGTCCTAATAGCCAAAATCTGTTTCTGATAGCAGTATTGTGGTATTATAAATCTAATGTAGAGTTCAGAAATAGGGCGGACACCAGTCAACCCATCTATCAGTTCTATCGCTCCCACTCCTTTATTTGTGCCTTTTTCATTCCTTGGTTTAGACCTGCATCTAGTGTCTTTACAAAATGAAACAGCAGGGGTGAGTCAAAAGCAAAAAGTCCAAGTGAAAATGTAGGCAATCCTTGGCCAGACTAGAAAGAGAAACCATCTTGACCTTGGATTTCTAGACTCTAACATGAAGAGAAAATGTATTTCTGTTGTCTGGCCCACCAGTTCTGTATAGCAACCAAGACTGAAATGTGAGGTCCCTTTATCTAAAGAAGTCCATAGGAACACAGGCTAGATTGCTATGGATACTACAAGAGTGATCAGAGATGCAGTCAGTCTACTGCATTCCTGAGGTCTTTATTCCCATCTGCATTATGGATGCTGGAATGGAAGCCATGTCCCTGGAGCAGGAGACAGAAAGAAGACAAATGAGCATCCCATCATTTAAGAAAATTTCATGAATTTAAAACATTGATTATCTCATTAGCCAGAATATAACACAGAGATGCCCTTATTTGCAAAAGCATGAAATGTAGCATAGCAGCTAATGCCAAATGATTTCAGCTAAAAATTAAGGTTATTTTCCCAAAGAATTCATGAAAGACTTTAAAATTATATCTATAACACCATTTATTATAAAAATGATGCCA
>PVIU01014456.1:0-51899 GCA_004026605.1 Ondatra zibethicus | reverse complement strand
TCTTGTTGACCATGTCCTTTGCTTTACAGAAGCTTTTCAGTTTCAGGAGGTCCCATTTATTAATTGTTTCTCTCAGTGTCTGTGCTGCTGGGGTTCTATTTAGGAAGTGGTTCCCTGTGCCAATGCGTTCAAGTGTACTTCCCACTTTCTCTTCTATAAGGTTCAGTGTGGCTGGCTTTATGTTGAGGTCTTTGATCCACTTGGACTTGAGTTTTGTACATGGTGATAGATATGGGTCTATTTTCATTTTTCTACATGTTGATATCCAGTTATGCCGGCACCAGTTGCTGAATATGCTTTCTTTTTCCATTTGATATTTTTTGCTTTTTTTTTTAAAAGATTTATTTATTTATTATGTACACAGTGTTCAGCCTCCATGTATGCCTGCAGGCCAGAAGAGGGCACCAGATCTCATTACAGATGGTTGTGAGCCACCATGTGGGTTGCTGGGAATTGAACTCAGGACCTCCGGAAGAGCAGTCAGTGCTCTTAACCTTTGAGCCATCTCTCGAGCCCTATTTTTTGCTTCTTTATCAAACATCAGGTATTCGAAGATGTGTGGATTGATATCTGTTAAGCTTGGAGCATAGGCCACACCCCCTCGCATCTATCCCAGTCCAGGCCTGGTCTGGACTCCAAATCCCAGCAGGTCAGGACCACTCCCCAGGGTATTTAAGTGATCTCCCGAAAGAGGAACACGTGATCCCTTTTCCTTCTTCCCGGTGGTCGCATTT
Source organism: Ondatra zibethicus (assembly GCA_004026605.1). Taxonomy (NCBI): domain Eukaryota; kingdom Metazoa; phylum Chordata; class Mammalia; order Rodentia; family Cricetidae; genus Ondatra; species Ondatra zibethicus. Next base: position 51,165 of record PVIU01014456.1, on the reverse strand, counting down.
ACACGGCTTCCCGGTACCCCCTCAGGACCACCCGAGAGCGCGGAACTCCCATTAAACCTGAATATTTCTTAATTTGGCTTGTTTTGATTTGGCATGATTGGGAATTTTGTGTCGGTGGGGAGCTCACCTTAGGAAATATTCCTAACAATATCCGGGTCTTCTATTCGGTTCCATTGGTCCTCCTGTCTGTTCTTATGCCAGTACCGGGCTGTTTTCAGTACTGTAGCTCTGTACTATAGTTTGAAGTCAGGGATTGTGATGCCTCCAGAAGTTCTTTTGTTGCCCAGGATTGTTTTGGCTATCCTGGGTTTTTTGCTTTTCCAAATGAAGTTGAGTACCGTTCTTTCAAGGTCTTTGAAGAATTTTGCTGGGCATTGCGTTGAATCTGTAGATTGCTTTCAGTAAGATTGCCATTTTTACTATATTAATTCTGCCTACCCAAGAGCATGGGAGGTCTTTCCACTTCGGTGTCTTCTTCAATATCTTTCTTCAAAGATTTCAAGTTCTTGTCACACAAGTCTTCCACTTGTTGGGTTAGAGCTACTCCGAGATATTTTATGCCATTTGTGGCTATTGTGGCTATTCTCTGATTTCTTCCTCAGCCCTTTTATCATCTCTGTACAGGAGGACTGCTGATTTTTTTGAGTTAGTCTTGTATCCTGCTACATTGCTGAAAGTGTTCATGAGTTGTAGAAGTTCCTTGGTAGAATTTTTGGGATCACTTATGTAAACTATCATATCATCAGCAAACAGTGAGAGCTTGACTTCTTTTCCAATTTGTGTCCCCTTGATCTCCCTTTGGTGTCTTATTGCTCTAGCTAGGACCTCAAGAACTATATTGAATAGGTATGGAGAGAGTGGACAACCTTGTCTTGTTCCTGATTTCAGTGGAATCGCTGGGAGTTTCTCTCCATTTAGTTTGATGTTGGCTTGCTGCATATTGCCTTAATTATGTTTAGTTATGTTCTTTCTATCCCTGCTCTCTACAAGACTTTTATCATGAAGGGATGTTGTATTTTGTCCAATGCTTTTTTAGCATCTAATGAGATGATCATGTGGTTTTTATTTTTCAGCTTTTTATATGGTGGATTACGTTGACAGATTTTTGTATGTTGAACCATCCCTGCATCTGTGGGATGAAGCCGACTTGGTCATGGTGGATGATGGTTCTGATGTGTTGGATTCGATTTGCTAGTATTTTATTTAGTATTTTTTCATCAGTGTTCATGAGTGAGATTGGTCTGTAATTCTCTTAGTATTGTCTTTCTGTGGTTTGGGTATCAGGGTAATTGTAGCCTCATAAAAAGAGTTTGGCAATGTTCCCTCTGTTTCTATTGTGTGGAATAATTTAAGGAATATTGATATTAGTTCCTATTTGAAAGTTTTGTAGAATTCTGAACTGAAACCATCTGGTCCTGGGCTTTCTTTGTTTGGGAGACTTTTGATGACTGTTTCTATTTTTTTTTTGTTTTGTTTGTTTTGTTTAGTTTTTTCGAGACAAGGTTTCTCTGTGGCTTTGGAGCCTGTCCTGGAACTAGCTCTGTAGGCCAGGCTGGTCTTGAACTCACAGAGATCCGCCTGCCTCTGCCTCCCGAGTGCTGGGATTAAAGGCGTGTGCGACTACCGTCTGGCCTGTTTCTATTTCTTCAGCTGTAATAGGTCTGTTTAATTTGTTTATCTGGTCTTGATTTAATTTTGGTAAGTGATATTTATCCAGAAAGTTGTCCATTTCCTTTAAGTTTTCCAATTTATTGGAGTATAGGTTTTCAAAATATGACCTGATGATCCTCTGTATTTCCTCCGTGTCTGTTTTATGTCCCCCTTTTCATTTCTGATTTTGTTAATTTGGATATTCTCTCTCTGCCTTTTGGTTAGTTTGGATAAAGGTTTGTCTATTTTGTTGATTTTCTTGAAGAACCAATTCTTTGTCTCATTGATTCTTTGTATTGTTTTCTTTGTTTCTATTTTGTTGATTTCAGCTCTCAATTTGATTATTTCCTGCCATCTAGTTCTCTTAGGCAAGTTTGCTTCTTTTTGTTCTAAAGTTTTCAAATGTTCTGTTAATTCACTAGTGTGGGATTTTTCCAGCTCCTTTATGTAGGCATTTAGTGCTATGAACTTGCCTCTTAACACTGCTTTCATTGTGTCCCATAAATTTGGGTATGTTGTGTGGTCATTTTCATTGAATTTTAGGAAGTCTTTAATTTCCCCCTTTATTTCTTTCTTGACCCATTGATGATTCAGGTGAGCATTGTTTAATTTCCATGTGTTTGTGGGTTTTCTGGAATTGGTATTGCTGTTGACTTCTAGTTTTAAAGCATGGTGATCTGATAAGGTACATTGGGTTATTCCAATTTTTTTGTATTTGTTGAGGTTTATTTTGTTACGGAGTATGTGGTCAATTTTTGAGAAGGTTTCATAAGGTGCTGATAAGAAGGTATATTCTTTTCTGTTTGGATGGAATATTCTATAGATGTCTGTTAAGTCCATTTGAGTCATAACATCTGTTAGATCTCTTATTTCTCTGTTCATTTTTTGTCTGATTGACCTGTCCAGTAGTGAGAAGGGAGTGTTGAAGTCTCTCACTATTGGTGTGTGACTTAATGATTTAAGCTTTAGAAGTGTTTCTATTTCATATGAGGGTGCCCTTGTATTTGGGGCATAGATGTTCAGTATTGAAATTTCCTCTTGATGGATTTTTCCTGTGACTAATATGAAATGTCCTTCTTTGTCTCTTTTGACTGATTTTAGCTTGAAGTCTATTTTGTTAGATATTAGGATAGCTACACCTGCTTGTTTCTTAGGTCCATTTGATTGGTATATTTTTTCCCAACCTTTTACTCTGAGACGATGTCTGTCTTTGAAGTTGAGATGTGTTTCTTGTATGCAGAAGAGGGATGGATTCTGTTTTCGTATCCAATCTGTTAGCCTGTGCCTTTTAAGGGTGAGTTGAGTCCATTTACATTAAGGGATATTAATGACCAGTGGTTGCTATCTCCTGCTAATTTAGTTTTCATCATTGGTGATGTTAATTTTTGCATTTTTTTCTTCTTTGGGATTTGCTGTAATGAGATCACCAATTGTCTGTTTTTGTTAGTATAGCCATCTTCCTTGGGTTGGAATTTTCCTTCTAGTATTTTGTGTAGGGCTGGGTTTGTAGCTAGGTATTGGTGAAATCTAGATTTGTCATTGAATATATTGTTTTGTCCTTCTATGGTGATCGACAGTTTTGCTGGGTATAGTAGTCTGGGCTGGCATCCGTGGACTCTAAATGTCTGCATAATGCTTGACTATGACCTTCTGGCTTTCATTGTCTCCATTGAGAAGTCAGGTGTAATTCTGATAGGTCTACCTTTATCTGTTACTTGGTCTTTTTCCTTTGCAGCTCTTAATATTTTTGTTTGTTTGTCTGTTTTTCAAGACAGGATTTCTCTGTAGCTTTGGAGCCTGTCCTGGAACTAGCTCTTGTAGCCCAGGCTGGGCTCAAACTCACAGAGATCTGCCTGCCTCTGCCTCCTGAGTGCTGGGATTAAAGGCATGTGCCACCACTGCCCGGCTTAATATTCTTTCTTTACTCTGTATGTTTAGTGTTTTGGTTATTATGTGGCGAGAGGACTTTTTTTTTTGGATCCAGTCTATTTGGTGTTCTGTAAGCTTCTTGTATCTTCATAGGCATATCTTTCTTTAGGTAGGGAAAGTTTTCTTCTATGATTTTATTAAATAAATTTTCTGTGCCTTTGAATTGAACTTCTTCTCATTCTTCTATACCTATTATTCTAAGATTTGGCCTTTTTATGTTGTCCCATATTTCATGGATATTTTGGGTTAAGCTTTTGTTAGATTTAATGTTTTCTTTAACTGATGAGTCTATTTCCTCTATTTTATCTTCCACACTTGAGATTCTCTCTTCCATTTCTTGTATTCTGTTGTTCGTACTTGCATTTGTGGTTCCTGCTCTTTTCCTCATGATTTCTGTTTCTATAATTCCTTCGTCTTGTGTTTTCTTTATTTTTTCTATCTCAGTTTTCAAGTCCTGAATAGTTTCTGTTATATGTTTGAGTACTTTTTCTTGGTTTTCTTTAAGTGATTTGCAGATATCTTCCAATTTTTTGTTTGTTTTTTCCTCCATTTCTTTAAGGTAATTTCTCATTTCATCTTTAAGAATTTCAAACATAGCCAGGCGGTGGTGGCGCATGCCTTTAATCCCAGCACTCGGGAGGCAGAGGCTTCTGCTCCTGGTGGACCTTGTTCTCTCTGTGTCTTAGGTAACTGCTTCAGTCCCACTCCGGTTCTGGTGGTCGCAGACTCTGAGTCAGGTCATTGGCTCAATCCTGGTCTGCCAGTGTCCCAGGACTGGGTTGGCTCCCAGGGCTGGATTTGCTCCTGGCTTCTGCTCCCAGTGGAGCTTGTTTCCCAATAAATAAATCTTTAAAAAAGATTCACCTGTAAATGGATCTTCACACTTGTATGATGTAGGAGGATTTCAAGTTCCAGGCCAACCTGGGCTACGCAGCAAGACTTCCTTAAAAACAAAACAAAACAGACAGTGGTGGCACACACCTTTACTCTCAGCCCTTGGTAGAAAGAGGCATGTGACTCTCTGAGTCTGAGTTCAAGGTGCAGCCTGATCTACAGAATGAGTTCGAGGACAGCCAGGGCTGCCCAGAGAAACCCTGTCTTGTACAACAAAAGGCCCTGGAGATGGCTCAGTGTGTAAAGGCACTTCCTCCCAAGCCTTGTGTGTGAATTCATCCCAAAATCCACTGCACACAGTTGTCCTCCAGCCTCCAGATGCATACTGAGCTAAAAGCATTCAGCATACATGCGCACATGTGTACATACATACATACACACACACACACACACACACACACAAAATAAATACAAAAAAAAAAATAAGGCCAGACTTGGGAGGCAGAACTCCTAAAAAATTCAAGACCAACCTGGTCTACATAATATGCTCTAGGTCTCCTGAAGCTAGTGAGATCCAGTCTCAAAAAAATTTAACTCATATTTTGGAAAATCCAGAAAAGATGTACACGTAGCTCCTCACCCACGAGAGCATTTTGGGGAGAGTTGAGGTGGGGCCTGACTAGTGCTAGAGTAGCACCCTGGAAACAGGTAAGGCTGGCCCTGGCCTCCGCGGGTTTCCCGAGTACCGGGCAGGCACGTTCTAGATCTCCCCATGTCTGTCTGGCTAGCAAATCTAGACAGAAATCTAAATTTTGAGATTATTTCAAATTCTATCTGGCAAAGGGGGAGCAGGCAAAGTAGAGAGAGTTGTGAAACCTTCCAAAGAGGATGACATTTGCCGTCGTCAAGAAGTGGAGGAAAGACCGCTTCACTCTGCAGAAGCAATGATAGGATGCAGCCGATGTGGCCTGCGTCCTGAAGGGAGCTCTGCTGGGATGGGACGCAGTACCTGCTTTCACCACCAGGAGGGGCCCTGTGTTCGCCCTTGGAACTGTTCTGCAAGCAGCGAGTTTCCTCCATGGGTGCTGGGTAGGGACATAGGGACAAAGGGAAGGGACTCACTGTTGAGCACCCTGCTGAGCACGTTCTTTGCTTAGGAGGAGAATGGCCGTATGTCCACTTTCCAGATGGAAACCATGAGGCTTAGTGCACACAGACCGAGGAGGTACCACAGGGCAGTTCCTGGCTGCTGCAGCCACCCTCCCTGTTCCCAGGACAGGAGGCTGACTTGGAATTTTGTTCTCTTCCAAATTTCTAAAAAAGATTAGCGTTTTAATTATAAGTATAATGGAGGAATGAAGCACGTTTAATAAAAACTCAGGGACAGAAATATTGGGGTTCAACCTGAAGGTCAGAAAAGCAAAACAGCCAGCCCCTGGCTCTTACCTCTACCCCAGTTCAAAATAGTGATTCTGCCTCCAGGAATCTCAGAATGAGGGATCTCAGATGATGCTGTCTCCTCCTGTTTTATAATCCTTTTTAGTTCTGGGACTAAAGGCGTGCACCACCGCCTGGTTTACTATGGCAAACTAGTGTGGCTACAGGGATTAAAGGTGTGTGTCATTGTTTCTGGTCTGTAAGACTGGCTAGTGTGGCTGTTTTACTTTTCTGATTTTCAGTCAAGCTTTATTTTTTTTTTTTTTTAAGATTTATTTATTTATTCCATGTATGCTTGCACGCCGGAAGAGGGCACCAGATCTCATTCCAGATGAATGTGAGCCACCATGTGGTTGCTGGGAATTGAACTCGGGACTTCTGGAAGAGCAGTCAGTGCTCTTAACCTCTGAGCCATCTCTCCAGCCCCAAGGCAAGCGTTATTAAAATACAAATGAAGAGGCGCTGCAGAGGAAGTGTTATGTGTACTTGAGTGCAGTACCAGCAGAGTCCAGAAGAGGGCCATCGATTCCTTGGAGCGGGAGTTGTGAGCTGACCTAAGTGAACCTTGGGAACCACACAACGTCCTTTGGAAGAGCAGAAGTGCTTTTAACTGCTGAACCATCTCTCCAGCCCCTTTTCTGATTCTTTCTCTTACCCATTGCCTGTCCCTGTCTCCATCTCTGGGCCTTTCGGTGGTAGATGAATCTTCAAGTACTGAATCCACACTTAGGCCAGGCATGGGTTGGGGATGTCTTCCGCTGAGGACAAGGCTACTGATAGGAGGGCCGGTGAGACCCGAGAAATGACCTTCAGAAGAAGCTCTCCCATTTCCTTGCCACACCCTCCCCTGCTGCAGCTCTGTGGAGCCTGTCCGCCCCTGTCTGCTGCTGACGTCTGCTAGTGCTGATGTCATGCATTCCTGCCTCTCTTCAGGTCACACTCACAGTGGCATCACTGTCCTCGGGAGCCTGGAAATGTAGGTCAGTTGCCGGAGAGGTTGTCTAGTATGTACGAAGCTCCATTTCCCGACACCACATAAACTGGGAATGGCAGCATGCACCTTTAATGCTAGCATTTGGGGGGGGTGAGAGTAGGAGATTCAGGAGTTCAAAGCCACCCTGGGCTATAAAGCATGTTCAAAGCCAGCCTGGGCTTTGTCTCAAAAAAACCTTGTCTCGAAAAAAAAAAAATCAGGGGGGGATGGGCAGTGGTGGCACATGCTTTAAATCCCTCAGGAGGCAGAGGCAGGAGGATCTCTAAGTTTGAGAACAGCCTGGTCTACAGAGTGAGTTCTGGAACAGTCAGGGCTACAAGGAGAAACTCTGTCTTAAAGAACAAACAATCAGGGGACAGTATTATTCTTTTTTTTTTCAATGTAATTATGCCCCCCATGCCACAAGCAATTCTTTTTTTTAATATTTATTTATTTATTATGTATACAATATTCTGTCTGTGTGAAGGCCAGCAGAGGGCACCAGACCTCATTACAGATTGTTGTGAGCCACCATGTGGTTGCTGGGAATCGAACTCAGGACCTTTGGAAGAGCAGGCAATGCTCTTAGCCGCTGAGCCATCTCTCCAGCCCTGTGACAGTATTATTCTTACAGTGTAGAAAAACAAAGCAGAAATATCGTGACTATGACCTCAGCTGCTGCCTCAGTTCCTGCCTGCTTTTCTGCCCCACTGTGCCCTCCTGGTCTTTTCTCCATTCCCTGGGGCATCTGCTCTAGTCCCACTATGACCTCAGTTGGTCATGGATGGGTCTGTGCCGAGAGCGCTCTGAAGGTCTCTCATCTACCTTGGTGACAGCCAGCCTAGTGGTCTCCTGTCTCCTCCCTGTCTCCCTTCCATTCACCCTGGATTCAGCTGGCCCTCCAACACTCAGACGTGTCCTGGGGCTACGTCAAGGTGGCCCTTGACTTCCTGACTCCAAGAGACATAGAGAGAAGCAGCCCCATCTCCAGGCACCAGCATGAGATGTCTCCAACTGAAGAGAAGCCATTTGGCAGTGTAACAGGCCCCAGACCTTAGTAGGCACTGAGACCTTAGCACAGCTGGCTCCATGATGGAAATGCCATCCAAGCTGTAAAACTCAGCACGTAGACAGCACTACCTGACAAAAGTGAAAACAAAGACCTAATCCACCAAACTCCATAGTTCTGGGAACGTCTCTAAATGTACTAACCTTGCTTTTTGGCTTTTGTAGCTCTGCTTCTGGCTAGCTGTTCTTGTTGACTGAAAGATGTCAACCCAGGACATGGGTTTTGTGCTTTAAAGCTCACCCTGAGAGAGGCTCAGAACTACACTGGAATCCTGAACCCAGTGTAGTTGGCAGCCAGCTAATAAAGACTTTCTTTCTTTTCTTTTTTTTTTTTTTTTTTTTTGGTTTTTTGAGACAGGGTTTCTCTGTGGCTTTGGAGCCTGTCCTGGAACTAGTTCTTGTAGACCAGGCTGGCCTCGAACTCACAGAGATCCGCCTGCCTCTGCCTCCCGAGTGCTGGGATTAAAGGCGAAGACTTTCTTTCTTTTTTGTTTTCTGAGACAGGGTTTCTGTGTAGCCCCTGCTGTCCTGGTACTTGCTATATAGACCAGGCTGGCCTCCAACTCATGGAGATCCACCTGCCTCTGCCTCCCATGTGCTGGGGTTAAAGGCGTGCACCCACACTCTTTCTACTGATTTAAGCCCATGTCCCCGCTTCCTTCCCCCGTGAATACTGCACAACTAGCCTGGTTGTGAGGATGGCTTCCTTGGAGAAAGACTTATTCACGGCTGGGGTTTGTTGTTATTTTGTTTGTACAGTTTTATTGTATTGCCTAAACTGGCTTCAAACTCCTGGTTTCAAATGACCTTCTATCCTCCATCTCCTAAATAAGCGGGACTCCAGGCATGCTGCTGTCCCCAGCTAAGGCTGGGACATAAAGGGCAGTTAGAGAGTGTCCAGGCCCAAGTGTGAAAGGTGAGCCTATGGCCCAGGGGAGCAGGAAGCTATTCCAGAATTAAGAACACGTACCTTGAGGTAGGAAGCAGACTAGTGGGCAAAGTGCTTACAGTCACAAGGACCCGAGTTCAAATCCCCAGCGCCCATGTCAAAATCCAGGGGTGGTAACACAGTTATGGTCCCAATGCCTCGTAGTGTAGACAGGTAGATCTCGGGGCTCAGCTCATCGAGGCCTAGTTCAGGGAGAAACTCTGTGTCAAAACCTCAGGAGAAAAAGGGCTGGAGAGATGGTTCAGCAGTCAAGAGACCTGAATTTGATTTTCATCATTCACACCAGGCTGCTCACAACTGCCTATGACTACATCTCAGGGGATCTGACACTTCCGGCGTCTGCAGCCATACACACACACACACACACACACACACACACACACACACACATACAATCTTAAAAGAAAAGAGAAAAGCAGAGAAGCCCTTCAAAGAGGCTAAAGAGGATGTTCTGGAAGAAAGCGAGAAATGAGGCTATACTGTTGCCGTGGGTCAGGCCCAGGTTCCATGAAACCTTATTTTCAGGGGCCCAGAATTAAGCCCGGGGCCATCAGGAGCCATGAATAATTGAACAAATCCAGAGCTATATTTTAAGACGCCATGATGGGTGGGAAACTGGAGGAGCAGATCAGCAGCTTGTTACCCTGTGGTAGAAATGTGACTTGCCAACACAGGGAGGAGAAGAATCCAGGGCATGCGGGTCCAGACACTGTGTTCAGAGGTGACATGGAGTCACTGGTCCAGACATGTCATTCACTCAGAGGAGAGTACCTAAAGAGCAGCCTGTGGAGAGGGTGCTGAGATTGAGGTGCATAGACCTGGAGCCCAATGTCAGGCTGGAGACACAGGCTTGAAGATGGGCACAGAGAAGCTAAAACTAAGGGAGAGGTGGATCCTGCCTGGCATAAAGTGAAGTCACAGCCAGGGGCTCAGGGTTCAGGGACAAGGAGATTCTTTGTCCCCCACCCCACCCCTCACCCCTCCATCACATGACTGACTCCCCACTATACACCAATTGCATCTCTGCTCTCTGGCTGTGTCGGTCAATGGTTGTCTCCCATTGCTCAAGCCACTCCCTGTCCCCAAGCTCACTTGTCTCCTGGAATATCTCTGTCCGGGGCTTCTTAAGAGAGCCAAAAGTGGGCGGAGGCCCAGAGCAGATGGTGACCACTCCGGAAATCCAGGTCCTCTGGATGATTCAGACCCCATTGTACTTTGATAGCACAGAAGTGGGCCCACAACGAATAGTCACCAATGGGAGTCCAAGACACTGGTCACCGTCACATGCTTACATCAGGGCTGTAGAGAGAGGCACTGTGGATAGGCAAAGCAGGCAGAGGTGTCTGTCACAACAGCCCAAGCATCCTGCCCTCAGACCAAGGCAGCCTGGACAAGAGGTGAACGCCTAACTCAGACCCAGGACTTCCTCCCTCTCCAATGCCTCTCCCATCTGCCCCACCCCCCAAATTGGTCCTCTATGTTGCCTCTGACCACTTTCCCAGCCTTCATTCTGCCTCTCTCTGCCTGCTGAGCCACTGTCCTCACAGGACCAAAGTCTGTTTAAAATTTCCTGTGCTTCCCACAGTCTCTCACTCAAGTCAAAATGGGGCTCACCCCCCAAACTTCTTAAGACAAACACCACGCTCTGCCTCCCACTGGATGCCCCGCACCCTCTGCTGCTGTGCTGGTACTTCCTCTAACCAGCCTTCTCTGGTCCTCAGGCTGCAGCAGAAAAGCCCTGAGTGACCTTACACACTAAAACTGTCTTGTCTTTTGTGACAACTGTTTCCCCGGGAACTATACTTTGGGTACTAAACAAGACCTGCCAGGGGTGGAGGGATTCTCCTTCTCCTTCCCCTTCTGTTGGTCCTTAGGTCCTACATCATCAATGGGCAGCTGTGAACTACCCTTCCTCCCAGCCAGAAAGGGCAGCCCAGAGTCCAGTTTGGTAATGTATAACAGCTTACACACTGACATGACTACTCCTTGGTGTAGATATGAGATAGAGAACCGACAGAGGCATCTGGAAGAGTACAGAGCAGAGAGAGAAAGAAATAGACTGGTTGGGTGGCAGTGGCACACACCTTTAATCCCCAGCACTTGGCAGGCAGAGGCAAGAGGATCTCTGTGAGTTCGAGGCCACCCTGGTCTACAGAGTGAGTTCCAGGACAGCCAAGGTTACACAGAGAAACTCTGTCTCGAAAAACCAAAAAGAAAAAAGAAAAAGGAAAGGAAAGAAAGAAAGAAAGAAAGAAAGAAAGAAAGAAAGAAAGAGGGAGGGAGGGAAGAAGAAAAAAAGGAAGGGAAGGAAAGAAGGAAGAAAGGAAGGAAGAAGGCGGAAAGGAAGAAATAGACTGAACGTGGCCAACAGACTGCCATGGCCAGGGCTGTCTGCGGGAGGGGGAATAGAGAAAACAGTGAGAGAAGCCAGGGCTGAGCATAGAGTGGTAAACACAGGGGAGCAGCAGGGCTGTAAGGAGAATGAATAGCTGGGGAGAGCAGCCTGTGAGCTGCAAGACGTTTAGGGGAGAGTGTTAATCCCTATGATGGAAGAAGAAAAACCACCAACCCAAACCATCATGGCCAAATTAATTACGGCAAGCAATTAAAGCAAGTTTTTTTTTTTCCATGTACATGGGCTGCCTCCCCCCCAGGCAGGATTCGAGAAGTCAGCCTTCAACATGAGGAAGACAAGGTTTTTATGGCTCAGGGGTAGGGGGTTTCCAAATTGGTGGTTTGGCAGATAAAACAGGAGTTACGGGAGCAGAACATAAACATAGCATGTTAATCATAAACATAGCATGTTAATCATGAACATAGCATGTTAATATCATAAACATAGCATGTTAATCATAAACATAGCATGTTAATCATAAACATAGCATGTTAATCATAAACATAGCATGTTAATCATAACGGTCTTCTGAAACAAAGGCATGATTGCAATGTGGTCAGAACAAGGTAGTCACAGCAACCTTTTGAGATAAAGGTAGGGTTGCAAGATGGGTATAGCACTTTTAAAACAAAGACATGGTTGCTGTTTTTCTGAGATAGGCAGTACAGAGCCATTTGTGGTTAAGGTGGGACATAGCACAATCCTTGAGAAACAAAGGTTTAATCATAAACAGGAATGAGTGTATTTTGTATTAGAAAGAGTTTAAAGTTTTGGCCAGGCGGTGGTGGCGCACGACTTTAATCCCAGCACTCGGGAGGCAGAGGCAGGGGGATTTCTGTGAGTCAAGGCCAGTCTGGTCTACAGAGCGAGTTCCAGGACAGGCTCCAAAGTGACACAGAAAAAGCCTGTCTCAAAAAACAAAACAAAACAAAAACAAAAACAACAACAAAATTTTATAACTTACCAGAGGAGGCCTCCGTGAACCAAGGCCTCAGGGCCTGGGAATGTCTTCAAGGCAAGCGCATCTAGAGAGCAGCTCTTCAGTCCGGGGGGGCCAGAGAGAAGGGTCCAGCTTCTGAATTTCTAAGTTTGGGTTTGGGCTTTGATCTCGCTGGGGCCTCCAAATGGAAGGAGGAGAGGAGGGTTAGGATGCTAGCATGGACTTTGCAATGTGTAACAGGTATTTTGATACTGATAGTGAGGGAGTCTGGAGGCCAACATAGGCTCTGATATGCTAATAGGTACCACCAGTAGCCAATGTTCCTCTGCCAGAGGTAAGGAAAACAAGTCCTTTTGGTAGGTGAAAATCACAAGTTTCACAAGTTCCTGAGGAATGCTGGCTTTTATCTAACTGCCAGAAATTGCCTACAGTCCAGGTTGAACTCACTAGACTGCCTTTTGGAGTTTGGGGAATTGGAGTTTCCTTTGGAGATAGCAGGTAGCCTTTCACCTGCTCCATCCACATGATCCCAGTGACCCAGGATATGCTGAAGGACAAACAGAAAAACTAAGGTTGGTTTCGATGAAACTTAAGCCCTTGGGGGAAGTCAGAGTAGTCAGGAAATAGAGAAAAGAGTTGTGGAAGTCATCCCCAGCTGGAAAGGGGAACTCGGCCAGGGGCTTTCGCACACCCAGGTGCATCTAGAACCTGCTGAATCCTGTGTGGCCTCTTCCAGGCTATCATATCCTGTCCAAGCAGGATTTCTAAGAATTGCTAGAAATAAAATGAGCCACTAAGGGAAGATTCAAATGTGTGTGATACTCAGGCCTAAGCTGATTGGGACAGACCCACTGGTGAGGAAGAGAGGACATCTGAGCTGATATGCTGCCCATGGAATGGACCCTGGTACTGGGTGTTGTCTAAAGTTCTCTCCCCAAAACCTCAAAATGACAGTCCCACTGACATGACAGTCTAGATCAGCTCAGGGCGGACTCTGGCCGGGTAAACGATGGCTACTGTCGAAAGACAAATCTTACATCAGCCGTTCTTTCACGTCTGTATATCAGAAAGAACCACCACTTCCTCTGTCTTCCCCTAACTCAGGCAAATGGGGAACACACCTATCAGTGCCTACCCGTAATATATCAAAGTTCCCACGCTAGCCTTCTGGTCCGTGCGGCCTGCAAATCTCCCCTACTGCTGCTCTAACCTCCAGCCTGGTCCGCTTTACAGGCGCTCCCATCTCTGCCTGTTTCCTTTCTAACCTGCTAGGGTTTCCACACCTTCTTTCTTTTTTGCTCTTCTCTCTGCCCCTGGCAGCTCTGAACTTCCCCACATGAATCTTCCCACTCATGGAGTGGCCTCCTTTGTGGGTTTTGCTGCACCTTCGCGGATACTGGGAGTTCCTAAAAGGACAGAAGGAAAGGGACCCTTGATTTTCAGCTTCAGTCCTTTTTGTTTGCTGCTGGGGAAACTGAGGCTGAGAGGAAACAGTGGTTGTTCCTAAACCTAAGCATTACTTGGAACCCAGTTTGGTCCCCTGGGAAAGGGTTGGGTGATGTGGGATGTCCTTCTCTATGCTGTGAATACGTGTTGCTTTTATTGGTTGGTAAATAAAGCAGCTTTGGCCTTTGGCAGGGCAGACTATAGCTAGGCAGGAAATCCAAGCAGAGATACAGATGAAGAGGGGCAGAGACTGGGGAGGGGCCCGTGAGCCACTGGAGCAGCAGGATGAACTAGAGAACAGGTAACGCCGCGAAGCCACGTGGCAATGCACAGATTATTAGAAATGGGTTAATTTAAATGTAAGAGCTAGCCAGAAATAAGCCTGAGACATTGACCAAACAATTATAATTATATAACAGTTATGCCTCTGTCTGATTATTTTGTAAGCGGCTGTGGGTACCAGTGGGGCAGGACAGAGAAAAGTCTCCAGTTGGGTGGGAGACGGGACAGGCACTCAGACTCTAAATGCTCCAAGTAACATCACTCTGCCCTCTGCCCTCAAGAGAGTCACACTCAAGTTTTGGAGGAAAGACTGGTGTAGGATGTAGGAGTGACAGACCATACATTCCAGAATCTTTTCTGCAGTACTCAGAAAACACCTGGCTCTGCAGGTCTAAGTGTCAAGCAAAGAGTCCAGGCCTCAGGAGCTTGCAGAAGAGGGGGAAGAGAATGGGCATCGAAGAGGCTCCTTATGGAGTTTGCTAGCCATTTGGGCAAGAAACTGCTCTTGCCTGGACTGCTTAAATGGACACAAAGAATCCACAGAAAGAGGACTGCTGAACTTGCCTAAAGGTGAGATGATCCTTTAGGGTTCCTGCTTCATGAAAGAGTATGCAGGACATTCTGCAGGACACAGAAGAAAGTGACTGAACTGTTTTTGAAATTTCCTGCTTCATGGAAATGTCTGCTGGATGCTATGGGCCTGTAGGCTGAAGATGGATGCCCCAACGGTACAGAAAAACTTTGGGTGACTGTCCAGGCAGCAAGATGTCTCAGTCATTTCTAGAGTTTTGGAAGTTGCTTACTTCTTGTTTACTTAGGTAATATTATATCCTTCTGGAGTCTTTGATGGAGTTGAAGAATAGATAGATAGTTATAGTTATAGTTTTCCATTGTTATGATAAAAGATAAAATAGATCTAAATATTGTAAAAGAAAAAAAAAAAGAGTGGGAAGAGAAGCCGCAGCTGACTGAGGAGCCGCTGGGAGAGCCTTCATGCTGTACACGGCTGAGAAGGGGTGTGTGCTCTGATTGGAGGGGCGTGGAAGTCAGAGTGTGGTGCTTAAATCAGGACTGAAAGGATGGAAAAGGTGACCAGTTAGGGCTGGTGTGAATTCCCGTGGAGTCAATGCGTGAACAAATGTCCTGTGCTGGGCGAGGGGGGGGGCACACAGGACAGGACACCTAGACCGCCTGGAGTTCACCTTTCGAGAAGAGCTGGGAGGGCATTTCCTTTTCCTTTGCTTCTCCAAAATCCCCCCACCCCACCCCCCTCCAAGTGAGAGCAAGAAATAGGAACTTCATATTCTAAGGAGACTTTTGTCTTGTTTTTTTGTTTTTTTTTTTTGTTTGTTTTTTGTTGTTGTTTTTTCAGACATTGTCTCACTCTGATGCCCAGGATGGCCTCGAGTTTCTAAACTTGGGACTGGAGGCACGAGTCAGTGTTAACACCCTATACTGTTCTTGCAGAGGATCTAAGTTTGGTTCCCAGCATCTAAATCAAGCAGCCTACAATTACAGATGAAAAAAACCCTTTGGTTTCTGTGGGTCCCTGCACTTGCATGCACACACACACACACACACACACACACACACACACAAATAAATAAACAAACAAACAATTTTTTGTTGTTTTGGTTGGTTGGTTGTTTTGTTTTGAGTTGGGGTCTCTCTACATAACTCTGACTGTCCTGGAACTTGTTATGTAGACTAGTCTGGCTTCAAACTGGTGAAGAGATCCACATGCCTCTGCCTCCTGAGTGCTGGGGCTAAAGTTGTTTGCCACAATGTCAAGCTAATAAAATAAGTCAAAGAAAAAAATTGAATTCAAGCAATCTTTGCAAGCACTTGGACTATAGGTATATACCCGGCAAGGAACCTATTTCTTTAAAAAGAATTTTTTTGTTTGTTTGATTTTTTTTTGAGACAGGGTTCCTCTGTATAGATTTGGAGTCTGTCCTGGAACTCACTCTGTAGCCCAGGCTGACCTCAAACTCAAACCTGTCTCTGCCTCCCGAATGCTGAGATTAAAGGTGTGTGCCACCACCGCCTGGCTTAAAAAGAATTTTAGGACTGGAGAGATGGTTCAGTGGTTAAGAGCATTGGTTTACTCTTTCAGAGGTCCTGGGTTCGATTTAAAGCATCTGCATCATGGCTTGCAACCATCTGTAACTCCAGTCCCATGGGATTTTCTGGACTCCTTGGGCACCAGGCATACACAAGGTGCACACATTTATATGCAGGGAAAACACCCTTATACACAGAAACTTTCTGACATTTATTTTGTGCACGTGTGCACACGGGTGACACAACATGCGTGTGGAAGACAAATTGCAGGAATCTGCACCCCCCTTTTACCCATGTAGGACCCAGGAATCAAGCTCAAGTTGGCAAACTTTATCCACTAAGCTGTCTTGCCAGCCCAAGGAATATTTTGTTTGGGTATAGGGTGAAGTTCAATAAGTAAGCCATTTATAGATGTAAGCATGAGGACAACAATGAGGAAAGAGCAATCCAGGGCAGAGCCAGAGGGGAGGGAACCAGAAGCCCATACATAGGAGGAGGCTTGTGGTTGAATTTTTGGTGGTCCTGGTCTCTAGGCTCCACCTCTAACCAGCTGGGCTTTGTTGGTGTGGAAGCAGCGTTGTCTGTGAGGGAGGACACCGATCCCACACTGTAGCTGCCCAGGAGCTGACACCGATCCCAGCATCCTCTGAAGTTCTTTGGAGGGTCGTTGAGACCCAGAGGTTAACTGATGCCTAGAAGGTCTCAGTGCGGCTGTTTCAGTGCTAAAACATTGTCTAGAGTGGCAAGGGTCATGAGTGGCGCGGCCAGTGAGTGGCCCAGTAGTCCCTGTTTCGAGGTCACCCGAACTGCTTTTAGTGGTGTTGATCACTCAGCCACTGTTTGAAGGCTGACAGAAGGGAGAGCAGACTACCTCAGGAGACAATCCATCCATCCAAGGGGCCATGACCAAACCAAAGATCCAGAACATAAGTCAGAGGGTAACAACTGTACAACTTTGTGGGGGAACATTACCTGACAAAGTTATATGAAGATCTTTACATCGAGATTAACATTAGTCAATATAACACAAAGTATCAAGTTAGCATGAGGTTAAATGTAGCTGTGAGTCACCATATGCTAGGAGCCAAACCTGGGGCCTCTGCAAAAAGTGAAAGCACCTTTTTTTTAAAAAATAAATTTTATTGGTGGCTGGAGAGACAGCCATGGGTGCTGAGAACCGAACTTTTATATTTTTGGTTGTGAGCCTAACCTTTAACGGCTGAGCCATCTCTCCAGCTCACGAAAGCACTCTTAACTGAAGGATCATCTCTCCAACAACCTCCCAACCTTTGCCCATTTAAAAAAAAATTAATACCGAACGTGATAAAGCACACCTTTAATCCCAGCACTCGGGAGGCAGAGGCAGGCAGATCTGAGTTTGAGAACAGCCTGTTCTACAGAGCAAGTTCCAGGACAGCCAGGGCTACACAGAGAAACCCTGTCTCAAAAACAAAACAAAACAAAACAAAAAACCTGAAAAAACACAACCATATGTAACTCCTGTCCCAAGATCCAACACCCTCTTCTGGCCTCCAAAGGTACTGCAAGCACATGGTGCACAAACAACACACAGGCAAAAGACCCATACACATAAAATAAAGGTGAAAAGAAATTTTACAAAAGTGTGTGTATGTATACACACATGTCAGTTAGCTACAGAGACCAGAAAAGGGCATCAGATCCCCAGGGCTGGAGTTCTGAGCAGTTGTGAGCCACCCATCATAAGTGCTGGGAACTGAACCTGAGTCCTCGGCAAAGCAAATGCTCAATCACTCTTAACCACTGAGCCCCACGGGTCATTCTTTTCTTCTTTCTCTTCTTTCTTTCTTTTCTTTTTTTTCTTTCTTTCTTTCTTTTTTTTTTGTTTGTTTTTTGAGGCTCTGTTTCACTATGTAACCCTAGCTGGCTAACCTGGAACTGGCCGTGTATAGATGAAGCAGTGTAGACAGGGTTGCCTTCAATTTCTGTCTCCTGAGTACTAAGATTAAAGATATGACCACCACACCAGGATTTCCCCAGACTTTTATATAGTGTTATTAAATACTTTTAGGTTGCAAAAATAAATAAATAAATAAATAAATAAATAAATAAATAAATAAATAAATAAATAGTATGGTAAAATATGCATAACAAAATTTACAATTTTTTTTCAGAGCCGAAGAGTAAACTCAGGACTTCAAAACATCCCAGCTAAGCTATTCCCTGCAACAGGGAAGTAAAAAAATATTCATATTCATGCAATACATCTCTTGAACTTTCTGGTCTTGCACAACTGAAATTCTTCCCCATTGAGCAGCGCTCCACCCCATTACAGCCTCAACCTCTGCTTGTCTTAACCCTGCCTTCTGCTTTTGTGGCTTTGACCACAGGAGGTTCCACGTGAGTGGAATCCCATTCTAGTTATCTGTGGGTCCCAGAACTCATCCATGCTACAGCCCATGTCTCCCTTTCAACAGATTTGATTCCCCCCTCCCCCCGCTTTATGTGAAGTCTTTATTTTGTAATTGGCTCATACACCATCACCTGACTCCTCCCTCTGGCTACTTTGAACATGGTGTGCAAAGCCACTCTTTTGGTTCTTTTGTTTTAGATTTATTTATCCTATTATTTCTGTGCACGGGTGTTTTGCCTGTATGTTTGTATTGTACTGTATGTAACTGTACCATATATGTGCCTGGTACTGGGTGAGGACATCAGATCTCCTAGAACACGAGTTGGCTGTGAATCACCATGTGGGTGCTGGGATCTGAAACCAGGTTCTCTGAGAGATGTCTAAACTTCCTCCATTTTACAAGTGGGGTCTAAGTTTCACTTTCACAAACAAAGGGCTATTAATCATCAACACCCCCAACAACCAGGACAAGGGAGAGAGCACAGACAAGGCCTGAGTCAGCCCCATGCTATTTCAAAGCAATGACTGAAAAAGGACAGTTCTTTCTTGTCACCCCCTGGAACAGGTCCGGACTTGCCCAAGTATGCCCAAATATGGAAAAAAAAATTAAAAATGTATTAATGTAACTGCTGCCTGTTTAACCAGTCATGTTAGAATTGGCATCACTGTTCCTCCAGCTCCCTAGCTATGCTTAAAAGGACCTGCGGGTGACCCCACATGCTGGAATAAACGCTCTTTGTCTTTGCCTACTATTTGAGTCTCGGGTCTTCCTACAGCAATTCTCAGACCCTTACACTTTGCAAGAGCAACAAATGCTCTTCATCACTAAGCCATCTCTACAGGTCCCTGTTCTCAATTCTTTTGGGCATCTACTCAGATGGAATTGCTGAGTCAGTTCTTCATTGTTATCTGTTTCTGTGGCTTTTCCCAGGCACGGTTTCGCTGTGTAGCCCTGGTTGTCCTGGAACTCACTTTGTAGACCAGTCTGGCCTCAAACTCACAGAGATCCACCTGCCTCTGCCTCCTGAGTGCTGGGATTAAAGGTGTGCGCCACCACCACCTGGCTGTTGTTTTAAATTGGGGCTTTACTCTGCAGGCCAGACTGACTTGAACATCCACACCTTCCCCAGCATTCAGGAGGCTGAGATTAAAGGTGTGTGCTGCCACTCGCTCACTCAGGAGGTATCTTTACAAACAAATAGCAATCTTTATTTACTATGATGGCATGTGGAGGTCAGAGGACAACTTTGTAGAGTTCATTCTCATCTTCTGCCTTATGTGGGCTCCTGGGATCGCCAGGCTTGCCTAATAACAAGGGTTTTTCTCATGGAATCATCTTTTCAACCTCAAAAGTTATTATTTATTTATTTATTTTGGTTTTTTGAGACATGGTTTCTCTGTAGCTTTGGAGCCTGTCCTAGAAGTCGTTCTGTAGACCAGGCTGGCCTCGAACTCACAGAGCTCCACCTGTCTCTGCCTCCCAAATGCTGGGATTAAAGGTTTATACCACCACCACCGGGCCTTATTTTTTTTTTTTTTTTAATTTAATCTCTGCTAAGGGGACAAGAGCCACAGCTGCCTCCCTGAACCTCAGGAATGACAGAAAGGTTTGGGGTTGGTAGAGAAATGAAATGTTACCCCTTTCCCTGAATGAGCCCCCTGTCGCGTACTGCCAGCCTGCAGGGGTGCAGAAGCATCTGGCATAGCGAGCAGGGTTGTGGCTTCATCCTGTTCCAGTCAGGGGCTGACAGGTGCCAGGGGGCCTTTGGACGGATGAGGGTACAGGGCTCTGGGCTCCACCTAGGCACCACCAAAACAGGGAAGGAAAAGAAAATCCCTCTGCACTTTTACCCACTTTCTCAGACCCAGAGGAGTCATAGGTTTCGCTTTGAGTTCCAGCTCTGCCCTGCCCCAAGGCCCGGGTCCAGGCCCCGCCCCCAGTCCTGAGGAGTGCCTGCCTGGCCCTCTCAGCTCAAATACCCAACTGGTATTTACCATCATTACGGGTGGCTGATTAACAAAAGGACATTTTGCAAAAGAGCAGAGTTTCTTCAGGTAGCAGCGAAACGTGAAGACAGAGGAGAGTCAGGGATTCTCCTAGGACCACAATGGGAAAGGCGGTTGATGGACAGGGAGTGATCCATCATGGCCGCCCTTCACCCCCGATAGTGTTCTTTATGCTTCTGAACCTGGTAGTTTCCAAAAGGATTCATTTCTAAATTACGCATATGTGTATGGGTCTGTGTGTGTGTGAATGTGTGTGCACATGTGTACTTGCACACGAGTGTATTGGCAGAAGAGAGTGTCAGGCTCCCTAGAATTGGAATCACAGACAGTTGTGAGGCATTAGCATGGATGCTGGGGACAGAAATCAGGTCCTCTGTCCAAGAACAGTATACACACTTAACTGCTGAGCCATCTCTCCAGCCCCTAATCACGGTGTTTTTTTTTTAAAGTAGACTCGATGTTGACTTACCTTTTGTTCTTTCTTTCTGGAGTACTGGAGAGCAGATCCAAGATCTCATTCATGCTAAGCAAGCATTCCACCTCCGAACCACATCCCAGCTTCGCTTGCCATGTATGAGACTCTGGGTTTGTTTGTTCTTGTTTTTTTTTTTTTTTTTCTTTTTCTTTTTCTTTTTTGAGACAGGGTTTCTCTGTGTTGCTTTGGTGCCTGTTCTGGAACTTGCTCTCTAGACCAGGCTGGCCTCAAATTTACAGAGATCCACCTGCCTTTGCCTCCTGAGTGCTGGGATTAAAGGAGTGTGCCACCACTGCCTGGTAGCACAAACCATTAATCCCAGCATTTGGGGATTAAAACACATTTTATTTGCATTGCTGTTTTGCCTGTGAAGTCGATGCCAGATCCCCTGGAACTGGAGTTACAGACAGTTGTGAGCTGCCATGTAGGTGCTGGGAATTGAGCCCGGTTCCTCTAGAAGAGCAGTCAGTGCTCTTAACCGCTGAGCCATCTCTCCAGCTCTCCAAGAAGAATTTTTTTTAAGATTTTATTTATTATGTATACAATACAATGTGCTGCCTTCATGTATGACTGCTGGCCAGAAGAGGGCCCCAGACCTCATTGTAGATGGTTGTGAGCCAACATGTGGTTGCTGGGAATTGAACTCAGGACCTCTGGAAGAACAGTCAACATCCTTAACCTCTGAGCCATCTCTTCAGTCCCCAAGAAGAATTCTTTAAACCTGGAAATCTCTCATCCTTGGGGCTTTCTCTCACTTCTCTTTCTCTATTTTCTGTGGTAATTACTAACAAAGCCTGCTTCTGCTTTTGTATAAACAGTGGGAGGGAGTGCTAGAGAGATGGCTCAGTGGTTAAGAGCACTTGCTGTTCTTACAGAGGGCCCAGGTTGAGTTCTTAGCTCCTACATGGTGGCTCACATTTGCCTGTAACTCCAGTTCCAGGGGCTCTGACACAGACATACACCTGGCACAAGACACGCATGCTGGCAAAACACATAAAATAAAATAAGTAAATCTAAATAGAATTTATTTTTATTTTATGTGCATAGGTGCATGTATGTCTGAACCCCTGGAACGAGAATTACTGACAGGTGTAAGCTGCCATGTGGGTGCTTGGACCTGAACCTGGGTCCCCTGGAAGAGAAGCTAGGGTTTTTTTTTCCATACATTGTTTTGTTTTATTTTTTCCATTCAAGAACATAATTAAAGAAATAAATTTTTTTTTCCTTTCTTCCCCTTCTCCCGGTCCCCTCCCACTACCCCCCCCACCCCTCCTCCCTAGGGTTTTTAACCACTGGGCCATCATTCTAGCCCCTGAATTTTTTTTTTTTTTAAGTAAAGCTGGAAGCTGAATGAGGTAGTTACGTGCCTGTAATACTGGCACTTGGAAGACTGAGACAGGAAAATCATGGTTCAGACCAGCCTGAGCTACAAACTCCATCTCAAAAATAATAAAACAAAATACAAAATGATAAAAAAGAAATAAAAAATAAAAAGAATCTAAAAACAGAAGAGGCAGGATAAGTCTCCAGGAGTCCCGTGGTTCTCAGGGTCACCATCTTCTAAAGCCTCCCTCAACCTGCAGGAGCCTCCCTTCCTCTGCCTTCTGTGACCTCCTCCCCTCCTTCTCTCCTGTCCTCTTCTCCTCCTTCCCCCCTCCCTCTCTTTCCCCCCTTCTTTTCCCCCTCCCTCTCCCCTCTTCTCCTCCCCTGCTCTCCTCCTGTCCCCCTCCCCTCCTTCCCTCCTCTCCTCTCCTCCCCTCCCTTTGTCTCCTCTCCTCTCCCAGCACTCCTCTCATCTTCCCATTCCTCCCACCTCTCCTCTTCGACCCTTCCTTCCCTCATCCTTTTCTGATGACCTACCCCCGCCATGTCCCATGATCCTTGTTGAGTGGCTGTTCACAGTATCTATCTGTTAATATGAAAAGATCCAAGCCATCATGGAAAACAGTTAAGAGACAGTAGCTAGCCTCTCACCACCAGGGTTCCCAGAAGCTGCATGAGCTCTTCTGTTTCTCCACTGGCACATTTTCAACCACAAGGAAGTCAGTTCCCATCCCATCTTATTTACTAAAACAGGAGGCGGGTGTTAGGAGAAATTGTATCTTGTTTTGTTTTGACATAGGGTCTCGTGTCGTTTGTATATACTGGCTTTGAGCTTTGTAACCCAGGATGACCCGTGCTCCTGTCCTCCCAAGTGCTGAGTGCTGGGTGTCCTAGGGAGGTAGGTTTCAGCTCTGTATCACTACAAGGGTCCAGGCAGAGGACTGCAGTGTTCCTGGGGTGGGCAGGGCTATATATCTTCTTCTCAGACCCAAAGGGTAAGGGTTGGTCCCTCCTGTGAGACCACAAACTACACAAGGTGCTGCAGCACCCTGTTTGGACTTGGTGTATGGTGGGAGACAGATCTGGGCGCATCACAGCTGGGCATGTGGGGCAGGTTTTATCCATTCAACATCTTCCTGGCTTCAAGTAGTGATACATGCCTGTTATCCCAGAGCCTGGAAGGAGGAGGCAGCAAGAGCAGCAGGTGCTCAAAGGAGCCATCCTTCGGTACACAGTAAGCTCAAGGTCAGCCTGGGCTACATGAAATTTGCCTAACAACACAAACAAGGCAGAGGATGCAGCTCACTTGGTAGACTGCTTGTCTCAAAGGCAAGAAGCTGGGCTTCGAGCCTTAGTACCCAATAAAGTGAGCGTGGTGACCACACACTGGGATGTAGAGGTAGGAAGAGCAGAAGTTCAGGTCATCCTCAGCTACATAGTAAGTTTGAGTACAATTTGTGCTACAGGAGACACACACACACACCACATACATGCACATACCACAGCACACACACTCATACCACACCGCACCTACATACTACACTACACAGACACCACACCACACACAGACACACACACATGCACACTTACACTATATCACACAAACTTACACAAGCACATATCATACCATATACATGCACACACCATACATATGCACACACCACACATACATGTACATACCACATACACACCACACACACTACACACACACACACCATAGCACACATATACCACACCACATCACACCATACCACACACACTCACACCACACCACACCACACATGTAAGTCTTCTGGGTATCAAATTATCAAGTCTTGAACTTAGATATGCATCATGAGACCAAAGTCAAGGAAGGTTATTTTTTTTGTCAATTTGACCCAAGCTAGAGTTACCTAGAATCCTCACTTGAGGACACGCCTCCATCAGATTGCCTGTTTGTGATGCATTGTTTGGACTTATGATTGATGTGGGTGGGTTCAGGCCGTGGGGTGGAGGTAGTACGGACCCCGGGCAGGTGGTCCTGAGTTGTGCACGAAAGCAAGTTGAGCTGGTGGTGGCGGCGCTCGCCTTTAATCTAGGTGCTTCAGAAGCAGAGACAGGTGGATCTCTGTGAGTTCAGGGCCAGCCTGGTCTACAGAGTGAGTTCCAGGACAGCCAGAGCTACACAGAGAAACCCGGTCTCAAAGGGAGGGAGGCAGAGGGAGAGAGCAAGGAGAGAGAGAGTCTGAGGAAGCCATTAGGAGCAAGCCGGCCAGTAAACTGTGTTCCTTTATGGTCTCTGTATCAATCTCAGCCTCCAGTTTCCGGCCAGGAGTTGCAGCTCCTGATGGAGTGTGATCCCAGAGCTATAAGCTGAAATCAACCCTTTCCTCCCCAAGTTGCTTTTGGTTGTGGAACCCTCACCCCTTATTCTCAAAAAGGCGAGAAGAAATTTCCTAGTGGAATGTTTTCCCAGGAAGATAGTGGCCTTCCCCCTCCCACCCAGGAGATTCCGAGCACAAGGTCACTTAGCTCAGCCAAGCCAGCCACCTGGTACAGGATGATAACTATGGCCTAACTCAAAAACAGTGGCCTTGCTTTAAGAACAAGAAAAAAGCTGACCAAGCAGAATGGGAGGGAGCAAAAGTCCTTGCATCCTTGCCAAAGCAGCTTCAAAGAGTCTCTTTGTAGTTATGCCTTTAAAAGCTTACCCCACAGAGGAGATAGAACTCCTCTCTCTACCTCACTGTAACGGGGATGGAGATGAGTTCCAAACAAGTTTGTATTATGCCGATTAAACCTTGCTCCTTACAGTCTGGGCCTCTCTGGTGGTCTCTCTCTGGGGGTCGTAATCTGGGCACAACATGGTCATGGTGTTTTATCACAGCAGTAGAAACTTTAACTAAGAAAGGATTCAATTTTAGGGATAAGGAGAAACGTCAAGGGGATTAAGTCCTCACCCAAGAGTTCCTGGGCGTTAGTGAACACAGCTGGGCAACTACCAACAAGACTTAAGGGGCGTGGCCTCTCTGCTGGGCCTGGCTTCCGGACTCCCCACTCTCCGCTTGCAGTCTCGTCTGAGCGCTAGCCTACGACCATGGAGCCGGAGCCGGTGCCGCTGCAGGACTTCGCGAGCCGCCTGGACCCCGCCTCCCTTCCCCGCGTGCTGCGGGTCTGCTCCGGAGTCTACTTTGAGGGTAAACGGGCCTGGGGGAAGCAGCCAGGCATGGTGGATCATGTCTGTGATCCCAACACTAAGGAGCTGAGGCAGGAGGATTGGCACGAGTTCGAGGCTACTGGCCTATCTAGTGAGTGCCAGGTCAGTCTGGTACAGAGTGAGACCCTGAAGAAGTTGGAGTTTGAAATCCGACGCTGCCTCTTGCCCGAGCTTTATGAGTTCACACCAAAAACCATCTCTCTGCATCTCGGCTTTCGTCCCGTGGGTGAGGTAGCGCAGGGACTGGGTGGCAGCGAGGCAAGGACAACCTGAACAACCTAGGAAATTCTGTCTCAAGCAACAAGAACAATTATAACAATAGATAGATAAATAAGTAAATAGAGATCACTGGTCCACTATGCTAGACTGCTAGACTTGCTTTTTTAATTTTTAACTTTTTTTTTTTGAGTGAGAGAGAGAAAGAGAGAGGAGAGTTTGTGTCGTAGCCCAAGCTGGCCTCAAACTTGCAGTGATCCTTTTGCCTCTGAACGAAATTGCCATACCTGACTTGCTGTTGCTCCTTTTTCTTCTCTCTCCTTCCTCCTTTCCCCCTTTTCTCATCTTCTCTCCCTTTCTGCAGGGATCAACCCCGTGCTCTGAGCTCCAACCACTGAGATACACCCCAGTTCCTATAAGCACCAGATCAGCCCTCCCACTGGGCTCTACGCTCCTGGCCTTCTGTCTCTTTGGTCCTCTGTCCCCTAGATGGATCATTTCTTAATTTCTCAGCTTGAATGGTCCTTCCTCCAGGAAAGCCTTCCTGCTTTGCTTTGCACACCTGCTTCTTGTCCACAGCTTTCCTGGTTTACAGCAGAGAAGAGATGGGCATGTCAGGGACACAGTCACCAGTTATGGTCAGGGACTGACCACTTGGGTAGGGGGAGGAGGAGAAGGGATGCCATGGACAGAGACCCACTTGGCTGCTCTGTGGAGGGAGGAAGGGAGGAACCGTAGCCCTCAGTGAAAAGAGGGAGAAGAGCAGAGAGTGGAGGGGGATGCCGGGATGCAGGTATCCTTAGAGAACAAGCCTACCTCATCCTGCTCTCCAGAGTGAGGGGACCTGGGTCTGCCACAGCAGCTGCCAGCAAAGTGTTCTGATGGCCAAGGGGATTCTAGACTAAGGGCGGCCCCCACTTCACAGTGGGTCCCTCGGGTCCCCTGGAATCTGATGGGTCCTGAAGCAGTCGTCTGGGTTCTGTTTGTCCCTTCTCCAGCCCAGAACATCCTCCCAGCACCCCTTGCTTACCTCTGACACAATACTTGAGTTTCCTCATTTGGTCTGACCTGGGAAGTGGTGGCAAGTGACACAAGTTGGGATGATGTGACTAGAGACGTGTCATAGGTCACGGATACGTAAACAAGGTTACGTGGACGGTAGGGGCAGGGCAGGGCAGTGTGGTGGAGGAGCCGACCATGTGGTTAGGAATCCCAGATTTGGAAGTAAATACCTGGACTTAGCACCCCAGGTTCTACCTCCTGCTGCCCTTCCCTCCCACTTCCACGTTCCCACCATGTTGGAGATGGAACCCGGTTGTATATCCTAGACGGCATCTAGAATGAGCTAACATTCTTCGTCCTTGTTCTGGTTTAAGACAAGCTCTTCCTGTGTAACTCAGACTTCTCCTGCCTAAGTTTTCTGAATGGTGTGGCTACAGACGTATTTTGTCACAGCTGACCTTGGGAACTTGTTTTCACATTTATTTATTTATTGATTGATTGATTGATTGATTGTGTGTAGGGAGCATATGCATGCCACAGTTTGTGTGTGAAGGTTAGAGGACAACTTTCGGGAGTCAATTCTCTTCCACCATGTGGGACTTGGGGATGAAAGTCTTTTCCTGCCAATTGCTGGCCCCTTTTTGATATTTTTGAGCCAGGGTTTCCTGTACCCCAGGCTGGCCTAGAACTCCCTATTTAGCCAAGTTCTTGGTCTTCCTCTTTACAGATCATTTGGAGGAGCTGACACCCCATCTCTGGGCCGTCATTTTTAGGAAAGAGAAACTGCTCTCACTATTTATGTAGCTGAGGGAAGTTGCTGGCCCCTGTTCCCCTAAGGGCAGTCATGCATATTCAGGGCAGTGAAGCATCAGCAGCAGTTGGTGCAGCACCAGGTATATATAACTCTGCGGCTAACGCAGAGCCAGGTATATATAGTGTCCTCTGCCGGAAGGTCCACGCCCTGACGTTGTGACAGCTATGGGTGTTTTGCTGAGGGCTTAGAGTGAGGTTCACACCAGTTTCTCATGGTCACGTAAGCAGCCCTGCTAGAGCTATCCTGGGAGAAGGGCTGTCAGGTGGCCTCAAGGCCCTGGCACCTGCAGTTTCCCATTGCCTGCCAGCCGGATGGGGACCCTGCACACGCTGCCCTGTGAGCTCTTTCCTGTGTATCTTCCAGCCTCCAATGTTCTCCAGGGCGTTAACCCTTTGCATCAGGTAAGTGGGCTGCTCAACTTGGAGGTGGTGCTCAGAACCTCAACCTCCTCATTTTCCTCTAAGAGGAAGTCACTGGGCTGGTGAGCTGGCCAGTGGGGAGCGGGGGGTGGTCACTGCCAACCCTGACAACCTGAATTCAGTCTGTGGCTCTTGCATGGTGGGAGGAGAGAACTGGCTCCCAAGAGTTGCCCTGATTTCTACACCCATGCTGTGGAATGTATTCAAGATGAACGTGACTGAAACAAACCAAAAAGCTAAAAGCAGTTCATCTGGGCTGGGGACATGGCTCAGTTGGTAGAGTGCTCACCTATCGTGCATGAACCCCTCGATTTGATTCCTAGCACTGCGAAGAACTTGGCATGGTGGTACACCACCTGCCCTTCAAATACTCAAGAAGCAGGAGGGTCAGAAGTTCAATGTCATCCTTGCTATAGAGAGTTCCAGGCCAACGTGAACTACGGGAGAGCCTGTTTCCATAATTAATAAGTAAATAAATAATTAAAGCAAGCAAGCATGCAGTTCACTAATTTGAAGTCGAAAGCGGGGTGCTGGAAGGACTGGTACCCACCTGGCCCTCTGTATCTACCTAGGGCCTCCCTACCCTGAGCCTGATTTTGTAACTCTCAAGGGGAGTTGGGATTGACAGGGTTGTTTACTGCTTCATTGGTAGAACACACCCTCAGAGGCTGCAGTGATGTTGAAAATGGACCGGCGCTGATTACACTTACGTTAGGAGGCTTGAATTGGGAGAAAGGGAAGGCACCATGAGGGCTGCTGTCTGAGGATGGCCGGCTGAGCCAGATGCCCTTTAGCAGGGAAAGACAAGGAAGAAAACTGAGGCTGCAGTTGGGGGTACAGCACTTACGTGTTTGCATGGAACCCCGGGTTCAGTCCCCAGTACTTTGAAAGAGAGAAAAAGACACTCAAGGCAGCAGGGACAACCAAGCAGAGTTTAAGGAACAGGTTACAGACCACCCAGAGCTTATCCTTGGCCAGAAATAGAAATCGAGTCTGTGTCTCCGTAGGTTCCGTCTATGAGCTTTCTGGAAATGAGTGCTCCCTCTCCACAGGGGACCTGATCAAGGTCACCCATGTTCACCTCCAGAGGGTGGTCTGTGAAAACTCAGAGACGGGTCAGGCCTTGGAGCTCAACCCCAACTTCTCAGGTAAGGTGCGCACTGCTGCCTCCCACCCGCCCTGGCATCCCCAGGCTTCCCCTCAGCCACTTGTGGGTGGGTTTGCCACTCCCAGCATTATTTCCGCCCTTCTGGCTTTGCATATCAGGATGGCACACTTACTGTCCCTGTTCCGTAGCTGCAAGGCCAAGGACGCATTCAGAGGGCATCCATGAGGATGCCCTGCGCCTGGCACATCCCTGCCCTCTTCTTGTCACGCTTGCCTCCAGACCTCCAGGTTTTGGTTCCTGTTTGCTCACACATCTTCATCAGACATCTGCTGACACCAATGTGTGCCAGGCTCTCTGGGGAGCTGGGTGTGTGGACTCAGGATGAGCTAGGCCCTTCTGGGGTGGCAGTGAGAGAAGGCAAGGGTCCATGAAGCACCCAACTCGGGGGAGGGGGGCTTGGCCTCCAAGGTCTGCAGATCCAGGAGCAAGAGGTGGTCCCCAGATAAGGGAGTGTGGCATGTGACCATTCGGTGCCTAAGAAATCCCAAGGGAAACAGGTGTGGTGGCAAAGGCCTGGATTCTAGCACAGGGGAGGTAGAGGCTGCAGAGCAGGAATTCGAGGCCAACCTTAGCTACATATCGAGTCAGCATAGGATGCATGAGATGCGGTGCATGAATGTGTCCTATCCCAGCACTATGTAAACCAGCTGTGGTGTGGTGGCACATGCCTATAATCCCAGAATTTAGACAGTGGAGGCAGGAGGAGCAGAAGGAGGTCTCATGCCTGGGAGACGATCAGCAGCCGACGCTTGCTGCCAAGCCTGGCGATTCGAGTTCAATTCCTGGAACCTACCTGGTAGAAGGAGAGAGTGACTCCTACAAGTAGGCCTCGTCAGACCTCCACATGTGTGCTGTAGCATGCACATGCGTGCATACATATACTAGGTACATGTGATTTCTTTATTTCATTTTTTTGAGACAAAGTCTCACTGCACAACCTTGGTTGGCCTGGAACTCCCATGTAGATCAGCCTGGCCTCAGACTCATGGTGATCTGCCTCCCTTTGCCTCCTGAGTGTTGGAACTAAAGGCTTAAATGTACCCTTTTTTCTTTTTTTTAAGATTTATTTATTTATTATGTATACAACATTCTGCCTCCATGAATGCCCGCATGCCAGAAGAGGGCGCCAGATCTCAATACAGATGGTTGTGAACCACCATGTGGTTGCTGGGAATTGAACTCAGGACCTCTGAGCTGTCTCTCTAGCCCCAAATGTACCCTTTTTTGATTAAAAAAAAAAAAAGTAAAGATCTCTTTGAATTTCAAGGTCAGCCTGAGATCCATGAGACCCTGCCTCAAAAACAAGCAACCCAGCCAAGCAAGCAGAAAAAGTAACTCCCACGGGGTTCATTATTACGGAACAGGTGGTGTGCTGTCTGTGGCTGGGAGCAGCCTGGGTGGAAAACACACACGCACGCACACACACACACACACACACACACACACACACACTAACAGTGGTGGCGGGAGGTGAGCAGAAGTGGATCCTCTGGGTTGGACTGACTGACACACTTTCTCTTGTGAATGTGCTGAGGAGCCTGGGGCTTTGCTGAGATTCAAATGATGACTCTCCTGTGGTTTGAGGGCTCGCTCTTTCTCTCTCTTTCTCTCTCTCTCTCTCTCTCTCTTCTTTCCTTCCTTCCTTCCTTTTCTTTCCCTTTCTATTTTATTTTATTTTACTTTACTTTTTGAGACAGGGTCTTTCTGTGTAGCCCTGACGGTCCTGGACCTCACTCTGTAGAACAGGCTGCCTCTGCCTGTCTCTCCTGAGTGCTGAGATTAAAGGGGTGTGCCACTCCTGGCAAGGACTCTTTTTCTACAGAAGATTTCTTTGAACTCTCAAATACCTGCAACTAGATCTAACAACTATGTGACATACATACACAGGTTCATCACCCACAGAAAGATGCACACACAGGCCCATGCCTACACACACACACACACACACACACACACACACACATTCATCCATGGGTGTGCAGACGTGTGTTTGGAATGCTTTGGCAGAAGATTGTGGGTGTGGCACCCTTTTCCATCTGCCATTGCCCTAGAGAACATTTGCTCACAGAACCACTTAGGGGTCAGTGACCAAAGTCAGGGCCCTTAATTTCAGTACCATGCTGTTGTCTAGCCCATGGTTTACATGCAAAGCCCACCAGCCACTCTGTGGATGCCACTGGCAGCAATCCCTCCATCCTGAGTGTAAACTCAGGTAACAGCCATGTTCTGCTTTCTTGTCCAGTTCGTTTCAGCCTGGAATATGTCCTTAGGCTTTGTTTGTCTTCATATGAGCATTTTGTGTGTGTGTGTGTGAAGGGGGGGGGTTTCTCTGTGTAGTCTTGGCTGTCCTGGAACTCACTCTGTAGACCAGGCTGGCCTTGAACTTCTAAGTGCTGGAATTAAAGGCGTTCACAGGCTGATCTTTTTTTTTTTTAAGATTTATTTATTTATTATGTATACAACATTCCTTCCATGTATGCTTGCATGCCAGAAGAGGGCACCAGATCTCATTATAGATGGCTATGAGCCATCATGTGGTTGCTGGGAATTGAACTCAGGACTTCTGGAAGAGCAGTCAGTGCTCTTAACCTCTGAGCCATCTCTCCAGCCCACCAGGCTGGTCTTGAACTCACAGAGAACCACCAGCTTCTGTCTCCTGAGAACAGGCATTAAAGGCGTGCGCCACGACACCCAGATTATATGGCCATGCTTTAAGAATCCAGGTCAACACCTATTTTTAGCATGGGGTTGTAGCTCAGGGCCTCTCACATGCTAAGTCAGCACTCTGTCACGGAACTACATCCGTGCCCAGGACCAGTATTTCTGTAGAATATCATTCAGTCCAGACTTTGTGATATTTCCTTGATTAGATTTGGGTGGTGAGTTTGGGACAGAAAACAATGTCCCCAGAAGTCAGGTGATGTCCCAGCCTGGTGGCAGAATGTCTGGGGACTGCAGGAGTGGTGGGTGGTCCTGGCAGACTAACTGAGGGGCGGGTGTCAGAGAGCGCCTGGACCAGTAGCTCCTGGGGCTCTAATTTGGGAGGAAGAGACCAATGGTGCTGCCTCAGGCTGGGGAGACAGACTTCAGATGTGTGGGCTTGCAGCTACAGGGGAGGTGTCTGGAGGAAAAAGGGATAGGTTGGCCAAGTTGGAGACAGAGGTCAGAAACGTGGGAGAGCAAGGGAGGGGCGTGTGTGTGTGTGTGTGTGTGTGTTAGAGAATGTGCCCTTATTCTCTTCTCTGTGTCTCTGGTGACATCGCTGTGTCATTCCTGTTCCTCATTTTCTATTCACACACTGTTTTCCAGCCTTTATGCACAGACCTTTGGTCTAGATGTCCAGATGCAGGCCCCAGGAGGGATGCTGGCTGGGTTGTCTGCAGAGCCTGCCCCAGCCATGGCCCACCCATCCCCCCATTCTTCCTCTGTCTGCTGACTCCCCTAGGCCTCTTCAGCACACTCAGCGGCCTGCACAGCTACAGGACCTTGGAGGAGCTCATCTCTGCTGTGCCCCCGAGCTCCACACAGTGGCCCATCCACTTCAAGTCAGCTGAAAGAATTGTCACAGAGGCCGGGGTGATGCCTGTGGACCAACCCTTCAGGCTTGAGGCTGTGGAAGTACACCATGGGACCCGCTATGCACGCTGTGTCCAGGACTCGAAGACCCAGGAGGTCATCCTCTATCTGCCCCTTTCCCAGGAGGGAACCTTCTGCAGATGCAAGCCTGGTGCCCCACAAACCCTGCTCAAAATCCTGCAGGACCCAGCTCTGAAGGACCTTATGTTTACCTGCCCCAGCCTCCCCTGGCGCTCTGTGATCCTGAAGCCCCAGTATATGTTACAAGCCGTGATGCACAGTGAGTTACCTGGGCAGTGTGTGTGTGGGGGGGGATGGCTGGGAGGTGCACGATTCAAAGTTACCGCCAGCTCTGTGCACAGGCTGGGGGCTCCACCTTGCTTACCCAATGTCTGCCATGTCACAGAATACAGATGCCCAACGAAACAGGAAATGTGGTATAAAAAGAGACAGGAAAATAGGATTAAACACACCCAAGGTCCCACATGCTTTACGGAGTTGGCCAACATTAGGTTCCACACTAGCCAGGGCTGTGGAGATGCTATCTCAAAACTGAAAAACAAAACAACTAATTAATTAAAAGGGGAAGCAAAGTAGCTCAGTGCATAAAAGAATTTGCTGTGAAAATTGTCCTCTGACCTCCATGTTCACTTTGGCACACACACACACACACACACAATAAAATTATCTATTTTTTTGGAGAGCAATAGTGGGATAGTGAGATGGCTCAGCAAATAAAGGTGCTGCCACCATCAAGTGCCAGTTCCATCCCTGGGACCGACATGGTGGAAGGAGAGAACTTCAGCAAGTTGCCCTTTGACCTCTACGCTCACACCGTGGCATGAACGCATACATATACAGGTGTACAGACGGACAGACGACAAACAGAAGCACACATAAATAAGCGAATAAAAAAGCCGGGCGGTGGTGGCGCATGCCTTTAATCCCAGCACTCGGGAGGCAGAGGCAGGCGGATCTCTGTGAGTTCGAGACCAGCCTGGTCTACAAGAGCTAGTTCCAGGACAGGCTCCAAAGCCACAGAGAAACCCTGTCTCCAAAAACCAAAAAAAAAAAAAAAAGTGAATAGAAAACAAAATCAAAAAGTTTTTTTTTTAAAATAGTATAATCAATAAAGGAGAAAGGGACCAGGCAGTGATGGCGCAGGCTTTTAATCCTAGTAATCAGGAGGCAGAGGCAGGCAGATCTCTTGAGTTTGAGGCTAGCCTGGTCTACAGAGTGAGTTTCAGGACAGCCAGGGCTACACAGAGAAACCCTGTCTCAAATAAACAAAAATAAGCAAACAAACATAAAAAGAGGCCGTTGGGGCCTGGCTCGCTGTGGCGGTTTTGCAGCACTTGAGCTCCAGAGCTGCCAAACATAAAACGAAAAGAGGTTTTTTTTTTTTTTTTTTTAATGAATCACTTTTTGTTTTGGTTTTGTTTTTCCAGACAGGCTTTCTCTGTGTAGCCCTGGCTGTCCTGGAACTCACTCTGTAGACCAGGCTGATCTCAAACTCACAGAGATCTACCTGCCTCTGCCTCCCGAGTACTGGGATTAAAGCCACCACTGCCTGACCCCAAAAAGAAATTTTTTTGCAAGAGTCTCATGTAGCCCAGGCTAGTCTCTAACTCCTAATCACCCTGCCTCTACTCCCAAGTCAAGTGCTAGAACATATGAATATTTTTTTTAACCAAACCTTTTTTTTTTAAGATTTATTTATTTACTATGTATACAACATTCTGCCTCCATGTATGTCCGCACGCCAGAAGAGGCTCACAGATGGTTGTGAGCCACCATGTGGTTGCTGGGAGTCAAACTCAGGACCTCTGGAAGAGCAGCCAGTGCTCTTAACCACTGAGCCATATCTCCAGCCTTTTAAAAAGGAAATGCTCTCCCAGCTCCTCTTGAAAAGGCAAACTCAGGGCTGGAGAGATGGCTCAGTGGTTAAGAGCACTGCCTGCTCTTCCAAAGGTCCTGAGTTCAATTCCCAGCAACCACATGTAATGAGGTCTGGTGCCCTCTTCTGGCCTGCAGGCATACACGCAGACAAAATATTGTATACATAATATTAAAAAAAAAAAAAAAAGAAAAGGCAAACTGGAGGAAATCTATGTGCCCTGTTTCCCTACCACAGGGATTTTCTCTGCTAGAATTACAGCACCCCTAGCCCAGTCACCTTCTTCATCCTCAGAGTTTCAACTGAAGCATTGCACGCTGACTTCCCTGACTCCCTCAAACATAGCACACCCCTATGTTACCCTTCTGCAACATTATGACCTCCTTAGTTAGCACGTTGCATCGCACGTAGCCTGGCTGGCCTTGAACTCCTGGCCACCCTGCTTCCGTCTCCCCGCTCTGGGGTTGTAGTGGGCACCGTCACACCCGGCTTATAAAAATTCTTTTGATTTTT
This sequence comes from Ondatra zibethicus, assembly GCA_004026605.1. Taxonomy (NCBI): domain Eukaryota; kingdom Metazoa; phylum Chordata; class Mammalia; order Rodentia; family Cricetidae; genus Ondatra; species Ondatra zibethicus. The sequence continues at coordinate 16,200 of PVIU01014456.1, read as the reverse complement.
ATAAGGAGTTTTCCAGAATCATTGATTCTGTGTGTGGGGGTGTTTTGGCTGCATGCATGTCTGTGCACCATGTGCATGCAGTGCTCATGGAGCTCAGAAAAGGACATCGGCTCTCCCTGGACCTGGAGTTATCCTGTCAGGCGGCTCACAACCTCCTGTAACTCCAGCCCCTGCAGGATCCAGCTCCTCCACTGGCTTCTGTGGTTACCTGCACCCACATGCACACGCCTACACAGCTAAAAGTAATAAAAACAAATATACAGTTTAAAATTAAAAAATTAAAATTAAGAAATAAAAAGAAAGTTGAAAAGAGATTGTCTCCAAAAAAAACGAACAAAAATAAAATAAAATAAAAATAAATCTAGTATAGTAGGAAAATGATTGTGGGAAAGAAAAGATGAAACAGGACTCAAAGCTGGGGCGGAAGCTGGCCCGTGGGTTGTGCCGTACCCCTGAACTGCTTGCCGTTCTCTCCACAGTGCGCCGCACCATCGTCAAGATCCCATCCACCCTGGAGGTGGAGGTGGAGGACGTCACCACCTCCTCCCAGAACATCCACTTCATCAAGCCGCTGCTGCTGAGTGAGGTCCTGGCCCAGGGAGGCCCCTTTCCTATGTCCACGGAGATCCTGGAGGTTCCTGAGGGCCCACCCATCTTCCTCAGTCCGTGGGTGGGCTCCCTACGCAAAGGTCAGAGGCTCTGCATCTATGGGCCAGCCTCACCACCCTGGCATGTTGTGGTCTCAAGCAAGAGCCGAAGGGTTCCCAGATACTTTATTCTCTCTGGGGCCTACCAGGGCAAGCTGAGGCGGAGGCCAAGGGAATTCCCCACGGCCTACGACCTTTTGGGGGCTCTCCAGCCAGGCCGACCCCTCCGGGTGGTGGCCACAAAAGACTGTGATGGGAACCAAGAGGAGAATCCTGAATTTTCTTTCCTGGCTGTGGGCGATCGGCTGGAGGTGCTGAGGCAAGGCCAGGTCTGTGGGACCCAGGGCCAGAACATAGATGTCTTGATATGTCAGCGGCTAAGTGAGCAAGTCGGGGAGGAAGAAGAGGAGTTGGAAGAAGAGGAGGAGATTGAGCACAAAGAACAGATTCTGCTCCCCCTCTACCTCTCTGGTGGCTTTGTGGAGGAGGTGAATGATGGCCGGCGCTATGGCCTAGCAGATCTCACTGACCAGTTCTCCTTGCCCTGTGAGGTCAAGGTGGTGGCCAAGGATGCCCGGCACCCCACTGACCCTCTGGTCTCCTTCCCGGGCCTGAGGCTGGAGGAGAAGCTCACAGAACCTTTTTTGGTGGTAGGCCTGGACTCCCAGCCAGAGATGTGCTTTGAAATCCCTCCCCGGTGGCTGGACCTGACCGTGGCGGAGGTTGAGGGGCAGCCAGGCCAGGTGGCTAGGCCACTCTCTGTCACTAGGGTGGAGGAACTATCAGAAGCGTTCTACTACAGTCTCCGGAAGCTGCCAGGCTCAAAGAGCCAAGCTCCCCCGCCCAGGCCCCCAAAGAGCAAGGGTGTCAGTGAGCAGAAGCAGAACAGTCAGAGCTGCCAGGACAAGGACGAGAAGGTACGCACAGAACCTAACGGGGAGGGAGGGGCCTCCTGTGGTGATCACCCTGGGTCCTCTCCTTGCTTTTGCCTGTCATGATTCTCTTTCAACTGTATTGAACTTGCAGCTCATTAAGTTCCATTCTTTGTACCAATTATTCCCAGTCAGGCCTCATAATCCTGGAGTTGGTCTAATTATCAGTATTTTATGATTGCAAAAATGAGGGTTGAGACTCTGACATGCCCCCGAGGTTGGACTTGAGTGTGGACATTCTGGCCCTGAGTTCCTGGTCCTTTTCCTGTCACCTTGCGCCACTCCCAAGTGAAGCCTCATCTTTCTTCAGTAGCTCTTAGGATGGCTCCTGTCCTTGTTTGTTTTCTGTGGCTGTGATCAAATGCCTGAACCAAAAGTAGCTTAGAGGGGTAAGGTTTTAGTTCACAGTTCTAGGTGATAGCCTTTCACTGCAGGGATGTCACAGAGACGGGCTTGAGACAGCTGGCCATACCATGTCCAGTCAAGAGGGAACGAATCTGATGCATGCGTACGGCCTGCTCGCTTTCTTGCTGACTCTCTTTACTTTTATACAGTTTAGAGTCCAGCATAGGGAATGGTGTCACCCAAGGTGGCCTTGGTTGTCTAACCCTGCTGGGTAGACAAGAAAATCCCCCATAGAACGTACCCACAGGCCAACCTGATCTAGATAATTCCTCATCAAGACTCTCTTCCCAGGTAATTCTAGGTTGTGTCAAATTGGCATTCAAAACTAACCAGCGTAGATCCTAAATCTTTCCCTGGTTGCCTGATGGTCACAGTGTTGAAACCTTCAGTGGTTCCACGTGGCATCAGGGTCCTTCATGAATTGATTTTGGTCTGGAAATCAGTCTGGCCTTCCTGGGCCACCCTCCCACCACCACTTTGTACTCCCAACTCCAACCACAGAAAAAGGGCTCTGGATTGGCCATGGGTCTAGTATGGGCCACAGAGTTGAGATGACTCAAACTAGACCTATACTAGGCCATCATCATCACTCCTCCTTCAGGCTTGGGGAGAGCTGGCTCCCTTCTCATTGTCACCTTCCTGCTGTGTTCATAGCTTGGAGACATGTTATTTTCCAGCCCACTATATTGTAGTCTCCGCCTAAAGAGAGCTGGGCAGAGTAAGGGGGGCAGAGAGCAGAAGTTCCATATCTCCAAGGCTGGTAGGCACTGCTGAATGAGCCAAGGGGAATCAAAGATGGAAGAGTGGAGCTGCACGCTCACGCTACCCCTCTGAGCATCTTTCTTAGTGGTAAGCCCAAGACTTCCCCACAAGCCCTTGTGGTAACCATTTCCTGTTTGTCTATGGCATATTTACTTGGTAGCTGACCCCACCTATTTTCACAGTACCTCTCCCCTGCACACACCCCAACATTCTCTTTACAGCTGAGATAACAGGCAAGCCACCCAAGCTCATAAGCTAGGAGGATGACAGGGCTGGGTTTGAACCAGCCCTGACTGCTCTGCCTGAGTGACCTATCCAAAGCATGCTTTGTGAACTCAACAAGCATAGTGTTTTGAGACCTCGGGAGGCCTGAATTTATTATCATGTAGTCATGTGGTGGTGGAAGTTAAAAAGATAAGTCCTGAGGAGTCTCACGAGGGAATCCTGTCCATGAGAAGCCAGACTCAGAAAAGCAGAGCCAGCGGCACTGTCAGAAAACTCCATCTCATGGGCTTGACTGCTGATTCTTGGACCCTTTCTGATTTCTAGTTTTTTGGATTGTTTTGTCTTGTTTTCCTGCTCAGTCTCAAGTTATAGGACGACGGCAATCCTACCCACAGTCTGAACCCAAGGTGAAGACCTTGGAAGACCTCCCCAAGGACAAATCAAATCTGTACAGCAAGATTCCTGTCCACAAGAAAGACCTTAAGTCCAAAACCCAAACAAAGAATTCAGGTGAGTCCTTTGGCCCATCAAGCCCCTCTCCCACCTCTGCTAGCTCTGCCAGGGGACCCTATTGTGGTCCTAGTTTGAGAGAGAGCCAAGCTTGTATGGTGGGAAGTCAGGTGGGAAGGCCTCTAGTCTTTCTTCCTAGACTCCACATCCTAGCAATGAAATGAGTCCAGTCCCAGACACAACGTCCTCCTATGACAAACAGGGACGGAAAAATGACTGCAGGGTTCAAGGGAAATGAATGGTGGTGTCTGGGCCAAGCCCTTCCCTGTTCATGGGAGGAAGCTGAAGAGGGGAAGGAACCTGCCTAAAGACAAAGATTCTGAAGACTTTCTTTTCTTCTTCAGTGCTGGGCATGAAACTCAAATCCTGGAGCACACTTGGCAAATATTCTAGCATGTCACCTCCCCTGCCTGACCCAGATATGGATGACCACGACTATGAAGAAATTTGAGCCCTTCCAGAAAGTCATCAAAGTGCTGGGGAAGCCACACTTCCCAGCTGCTGCTGCACAGCAAGTTGGGACACCAGCTAACTCTTGGGAGACCTGGGGCAGTCTTCAGGGACTCAGATGGGCATGGATTTCAAATGGGACAGACACTATTCCCACCTTGCTGTGGAATAATCCTTCTGTACACTTTAAATATGCATTGCTCTCATTGATTAATAAAACGCTGATTGGCCAGTAGCCAGGCAGAAAGTATAGGTGGGGCAACCAAATTAAGGATGATGGGAGAAGGGTGGAGTCAAGTGTCACCAGCCAGACACAGAGGGAGCAGATTAAAGTCCCATGCTAATGAAGGTACTGCCATATGGCAGAGTGTAAATAAGGAATATGGGTTAACTTAAAATGTAAGAGCTAGTTAGTAAAAAGCCTGAGCTAGCTTGGCGGTGGTGGCACACACCTTTAATCCCAGCACTCGGGAGGCAGAGGCAGGCGGATCTCTGTGAGTTCGAGGCCAGCCTGGTCTACAAGAGCTAGTTCCAGGACAGGCTCCAAAGCTACAGAGAAACCCTGTCTCGAAAAACAACAACAACAAAAAAAAGCCTGAGCTATTGGCCAAGCATTTATAAGTCATATAAGCCTCTGTGTGTTTCTTTGGGACTGGGCGGTTGGGGTAGGAAACATCCAATTACATGATCTCCTTTGGGCTCCAGATTCCTGCCTCTGCCTGGTCCCAGAGATTGCATGTGATGCTCTCAGTCTTAGCTTTGATGTTCAGAGAAGGCATTTAAGTTCTGTTCCCTCCTGTGCTCAACAGTTGCTCCACAACTAGGCTCAGAGAAGAATTAAAAGCCACCAGCTTCAGCACTGTCTGCCTTCTGGTAAAGGGAACTCAGTGTTTGCCACCTCCTTTGTCTGCTGTGCCGCATCTGTATCCAGGCTCTGTGCCTGGGGACAGACAATATTCTCTCTCATGTTTGTAGATTCCAGCTCATGATCAGCACATGGTGAATGGGCTTGTACAAATAAATGTGAAAATTTGCTTCCAAGAACAAAATCTTAGGTTGAACTTAAGTTATCAAAATCTGTTAGTGGAACTAAGAGCTAATTTTCAAAGATGGAGGGACCAGAGAGATGGCTCAGTGATTAAGAGCCTGTGCTGCTCTGGCAGAGGACCCAAGTTCAGCTCCCAACACCTACACCAGGTGGCTCACAGATGCCTGTAATTCCAGCTCCAGGGCATCCAACACCTGCTTCTGGACTCTGGGCATTGCACTCCTGTGTACAACCCTGCTCCCACCCGCCAAGAAGTAAGACACAATTTAAAAAATTTAAAGGTGGGTTTGGTGGTGTACACCTTTAATCTCAGCACTCTGGTGGAGAGGTGGATATCTGTGAGTTCAAGGCCAGTCTGATCTACATATTAAGAGGGAAAAAAGCCAACAAGAAACTAACAGGAGAGGCCAGGCGGTGGTGGCCTGTGGTGGTGGAGGCTCGCCTTTAATCCCAGCACTCGGGAGGCAGAGGCAGGCGGATCTCTGTGAGTTCGAAGCCAGCCTGGTCTACAAGAGCTAGTTCCAGGACAGCCTCCAAAGCTACAGAGAAACCCTGTCTCGAAAAACCCAAAAAAGAAAAAAAAAAAAAACAAAAAACTATGGAGACCCAAAACTGTGGAAATCTGGCAAGCTTTTTAAAAATAACTTATTTGTATTTTATGTGGTTTGCTATTTTGCCTGCATGTATGAGAATGCCTGATCCCCTAGAACTAGCGCTATATACAGTTATGAGCTGCCATGTGGTTGCTGGGAACTGAACACCACCCAGCTTACTTTTGATTTTTTTAAAAGATTTATTGTCAGGCAGTGGAGGCACATGCTTTTAATCCCAGCACTCAGGAGGCAGAGGAAAGCGGATCTCCATGAGTTCAAGGCCAGCCTGGTCTAGTTCCAGGACAGTGAGGGCTGAATAGATTCTGTCTAAAAAAAAAAAAAACAGCAAAAAACAATAAAAAGTAAATAAATATGCTGACTCCCTGGACTCTATCTAGGTCAGACAGTGCTTGACGGTTGGACAGCCACTCTAAGTTCAGTAAGTGACCTAATCTCAAAACTACATGCTTAAGGGTCTGGTGTCAACCTCTGGCTGTACATGCCTGGACGGGTAGATGTCCTCAGCCAGTGCCATGCCCCCCCAAGCATGTTCAACAACCCCAGCTGATTATTCAGAGCAATGGCAGTTGCTCAGGGAACCCTCAGAGGACTTGCTTTCTTTCCCTCAACAAGTAGGAAGGAGTATTAAAAGGGGCTGGGGATGCCCCTTTCAAGTAAGGAATATCCATCAGCGAGTTCCCTTGGGAACAGAAAATAGGAATCAGCACCTTTTGAGATAGGGTCTCACTGTGCAGCCTTGGAACTAGCTATGTAGACCAGGTTGGCTCTGAGTTCAAGAGATCTGCTTGCCTCTGCCTCCCAAGTGCTGGAGCTAAAGGTGTTCGTCACTACACCTGGCTCATTTCTACTTCTGAATGCTTTATAATGATGGGTATATTAATAGAATAAACATATATAAAAGTTACTAAACAAAATAGGGTACATATTCAAACATTTTACCAATGTGAAGTTTCTCCCAGCTACATTTCTTTTAGGCTTGTGAAATCAACTGCACTAAAACAAAATCATTAATCCACATTAAATACTAATTCTTATATTGGCCTTTCTCTAGTTAAGCTTAGTAAAATGTTATTTTTCTTTTTTTTTTTTTGGTTTTTTCGAGACAGGGTTTCTCTGTGGCTTTGGAGCCTATCCTGGAACTAGCTCTGTAGACCAGGCTGGTCTCGAACTCAGAGATCCACCTGCCTCTGCCTCCCGAGTGCTGGGATTAAAGGCGTGCGCCACCACCGCCCGGCTAAAATGTTATTTTTCATGATGCCCCATTTCCCACCTGCAGTTCTAAAACTTTTCCTGAGAGAAGGGTGAACAACTAGGTGACACTGGTAGTTTCTAAGAGCATGGGTCATATTGGTGTTACAATGTACTGAATACCTTGTATTGGACTCCTAAACACAAGCTCTTCTACCTATACAGCGCAACATGCCAGGGGCTGGAATTCCACACCACTCTCCTGCCTGTGCTCTGCCTCAGACTCCCAGTGCTTACCAATCATGTGATCACTGAGAGCCATCAAATGACCAGGAGTTACTGCAAGCCTCCTGATGCTAAACTCTCCTATTGCTAGTACCTAACCAAGTTTGGGATCTAATAAAGACACTGAACAACTTGTGTGTGTGCACGCACACATGCACACAAGCAAATGCAGGTGCCAGAGGCACTGGATCCCCTAAAACTGGAATTAAGACAGTTGTGAGCTGCCTGACATAGGTGCTTGGAATGGAATTCAGGCCCCCATGGAAAAACAGCAGGTGCTCTTTATCCCTGAGCTTTCTTTCTCTCTCTAGGTCTCCCTACCCCATCCTCTTTCATTCGAGGTCGGATTTCACTATGTAGTCCTGGCTGCCTAGAACCTGGTATGTAGACCAAGCTGGCCTCAGAACTCAAAGAGATCCACCTGCGTCCGCCTCCTGAAACAAGCCATTCAATTGCTAAGTTGTCATCTGAATTCTATGGAAAGACCCACCCTGGTAAACTGTGAAAGTACCCTATCATACACCCCACACTGGAATACGTTTTGTTTTCTTGTTCTCAGCAATTCCCTTTGTCTAAGACGGGATCCACAACTAGTAACATAACCGCGTAGCTGGCCCTTACCTACAGGTGTGGCTGGCTCTACACAGGGAAGCGCTGTCTAGCAAACAGCCAGACGTTTACTATCAGCAATCAGGCTGAGAGCTCATTTAGCAGCGCTCCACATTATGAACTCCATCCACGACATCATTTACCTTTGACCTCTGTGAGCTCAGTCTCTACCACTTTGTGAAGTCTTACAGCAGACAGCCAACTCAGTACATGACCACACACTGTCAGCACCAACTTTAAGGGCCCCATTCTTCAGTGCTGCCAGGGACTGAGCCAGCTTTGTGGATAGTAGGCAAGTGTTCCACTACTGTGAGCTATAACTCTAGCCCAAGGCCTATTCACAATCCTTCATGGCAATGCCACATACTTTGCACATCTACAAGAAGCCCCTGAGGAAATGAGCCTGGCAATCTGCATCGGATCCCTGACACACCATGGAAGATGACCTACTGTGCGCTGCAGGAGGGGAAACAAACTCCAGCAAGCTGTCCTGACTGCCACAGTGAGTCAATGTGAAAAACCAGTAGCATCTCAAAAGCTATTACAATCAAACTGTTTTATTAAACATATGGATATTTATATTACAAACAATGCAGTAACATTTCTTCCTCTCTGCCCTCTGTTGAGGCCACCTTGCCAGAACCTCACGCTCACTTAAACCTACTTTCAGCTGTGGGCAAGACAAGGGGAAGGAAAGTGCAATTTTGAAAGTAACACGATAGACCCAAAGCGGGAAACAAAAATAGGCAGAAGGTAGTGGGTTCTTTTTATAGCCCTTGGCCCTAGTATTATTCATCACCTCAACAGGAAGCCTTTCAAGAACAGAAGCTCCCAAGCGTGATGTAGTTCTGCCCGCTCTCTGGGTTGTGTTTCTCTTTCAATCCCGTCCATCCAGCCTGGAGTCCTGACTAGCTTACCTGGAATTTCTGTTAAGAAATCCCACCCTGGTTTACTTCCTTCTCAACTGTCTATCTCCTTTTGAACCTCTAAACATCAAACAACAAAACAGAACAGCAGTAAGTTTCACGAGGACATCAGATGAGACCTTCTCTATGAGACTTCTGTCCTAGAAGCCACTGGCCAAAACTGCAGAGCTGGAGACAACAGATGATGAAAAAACAGGTCCAGCTGGAAATAGTTCAGGTACTCAATGAGCACCAGTTACTCTGCATCTGTAGATTTAAAGTGATCATCATCCACAGTAGAATAAATGTGTCCCTCGTTGCATAGAAAATCCACTGCTTGCCTAGAAGGGAAAAAAGGAGGGGAGTCCCCACATTAAAACCAGCGCCTTTGAATATAGCAACAAGCAAACTGTAGTGGCATTTCATTTGTATTTTAATAAATAAAGCTTGCCTGAGGATCAGAAAAGTAAAACAGCCACACTGGCCAGTCTTACTGGCCAGGCAGCAATGACACACACCTTTAATCCCAGCAGCCACACTAGCTTGCTGTAAAAAACCAGCGGTAGTGGTGCATGCTCTTAATCCTAGCTCTAGAGAAGATTATAAAATGGGAGTAGATGGCTCTCGGTCTCAGTCTGAGATTCCTGGAGGCAAGATCGCCATCTTCCGACTGATGTTGAGGTAAGAGCCAGTAGCTGGTTGTTTTGCTTTTCTGGTCTTCATGTTGAACCCCAATCTGTCTGAGTTTTTATTACTCATGCTTCAGCAAACATCACTTGTTTTTGCATTTCTTATCTTAATTAAGAATTATTTTGTTCATGGAAGTCTTTTACAGAGAAGTCAATTAAACCTCAGGATTGAGATTATCCACGCAGACAAGGGCTACCAGGGCGGCCTCAGATCCTGGTCTCAGGTTTTAAAAAGAACAGGGCCACACTTCAAATGACAATTTAGCCGACACAAGAACCTAAAGCCATATTCAGCTTGCACATGAAATCCCTACTGTACACCGGGGTCTTAAGCCTCCTTTCCCTGGATTCAGGCCCCAGAATCCCATACTGAAATGCTTTTTGCTCTGCCTGTGGGCAGCAGCAGAGAAGCAGGAAAGAAAAAGTATTCAGAAGAATGTGACTCCTCTAAATCTTCAGGTCCTCACAGACAATAACATTTACTCAGTGATCCTGGACGCCATCACCAGTGCTCTGAGACGGGCACTATCTATCTATCACTTTACAGCACAGGGATGGGAAACTGACCTGGGCATTTCTTTTCTATCTAGACCTAGGGTTTCTCTGTGTAATAAACATTTCTGGCTGTTCTGGAATTTGGTCTGTAGACCAGGCTAGCCTCAAACTCACAGAGATCCACTTTCCCCATGCCTCCTGAGTGTTGAGATTAAAGGCACACACCAGCTAAGCCTACAATTATTAAATGGGCTTGTTTTGTTTTGAGACAGGGCCTCTTTATGCAATCATGGCTGTCCTGGAACTTGCTATATAGACTAGGCTGGCCTCGAACTCAAGACACATGAGTACCATCTACTTATATAGCCCATCTCAGTTCACTGCAATGGAATCAGGAGTCAGCTGCCTAAATAGAAATCAGGCCAAAGGTATAAGGACTGCCTAATGCCTTCAGATCAGAACAAATCAGCAAGCGGTGCAACAGTGCCACCTGCGAGTCCTTCTGAAATCTCTGCACAGCTGGTCAACTTCCCTCCTGTTGACTCCAGTTGACAACTTTCCTTTTTTCTTTTGCTGTGTGTCTCATAGAGTCCAGGTTGGCTCTGAACTCCTGATCCTCCCTCCTCTACCCCCTTCAAGTGCAGAGATCACAGGTGAGTATCGCCAATTATCTTTTATATTGACTTCTCATTATCAGGGAACTGTGAACAGAGACAGTTACAATTCTGGACCTCTAGGTCATGGACAACAACACTTACTTGATTGAGGCTACAGGCATGTGCTGGAGTTGGTTTCTGAGATCCTGAAAATTCAATCCTTCTGGTCTTGGGCAAGCCTTGATCAAATTCAGCACCTTACAGTTCAAATAAAGACTTTAGCAACTGCTCTGGATCAGTTTATTTTTTATTTTTTTTATATTTATTTATTTATTATGTATACAATAGTCTATCTGTGTGTATGCCTGCACGTCAGAAGAGGCACCAGACCTCATTACAGATGGTTGTGAGCCACCATGTGGTTGCTGGGAATTGAACTCAGGACCTTTGGAAGAGCAGGCAATGCTCTTAACCGCTGAGCCATCTCTCCAGCCCCTGGATCAGTTTATTTAAGTTAACCTGAGTCCCTACATAAGCAAAAAGAGGGGCTAGAGGGATGGCTCAGGAGGAGCACTTGCAGAGAACCTGGGTTTGTAGCCTCCACTAGTATCAGGCCACGTGGACACACACACACACGCACTAAAAGAGGGGTTGGTATGAAATAGGCACCAAGATAACTTAGATCATTTAGGAAGTTAACAAAATATATGTCTGTGTTTTACATGAGAAATAGAATTTTACCTGGTTTTGGACCACAGTGAGGCCATTTGCTGGCATGAAGTTATTCCCACTGAAGTTTCCTGGCTCACCCATTCCTGGGTTGCTGACAGATGGTCTTCCTGCTGAGAGCTGAATTAAGAACAAGTTTAGAACATTAGAAAAGCACCAAGTCAAGCCTACTTCAAATAACTTGCTAATAAACAGCAAGAAACAATTTAATCAGTTTCCCTAACAACTGTTTATATGGGAAAGCTGTAACAAGGAAAATGCAGAGATGGAAGTCTTGAAGCACATATCCCCTCTCCCCTGAAAAGGATACTTCTGGCTATGTGATTTCATGCGCAAGCTATAATGATTTCATTGGGAACCACTCAAGCAAGCATTTATTATGAAACACATGGGGACAAAAGAACATAGGCTTGCCTGCAGGCGCAGATCCCTGCCAGAGAGAGGCCTTGCCTAATGTGGAAATGGCTGTGGTTTCAATTCGCAACACTTTATGAAGAAAAAGGGCAGTTGCTCCATCCTCTTTTTAGTAACTCCTTTCTCTGCCTACCACTATTGGGATTATCTCAATTACTCCTCTGAATGGAATTCTACCAAACTCAACAATGACGACTCAATCAGCGGCTCAAGTCCTTCAGTCTTCACAACACCTGACCTCTCAGCAGCAGCAACACTGACCACTCCCTTCAAATGTGTCCCTACCAGGCTTCTCACTCAGACTGTACCTTCTCAGTACCATTCACTTGTCCTAGCTCCACAGGCTAACAAGTTCCCCTCAGGATTCCACCCCAGACCCCTGTCTGGGCCACCTAGGTATCAGAGATTTATGGATTAAATTCTTTCCTTCCTCTCTAAGGCCGCTTGTCATTATAATTCAGCTCAAGTAGCAGCTCCATTAGCATAACTAATCCATCTTTGAGTCTCCAGTCTTTTACTTTGCATAATTATTCATTTCTACCCTCAGATTGACCCTCCTCACCTCAGTCTCAGTCTCACCCTTTGAACGCTAAGCAATCCTCCCATCACTACAGCTCACAAGCCCTATAATCACACCCTCCTTACTTGGAAACTTAAAGTGGCTCTCTCTGCCTATAAAAATGATACAAGACACTCACACCAAGAACGTAGGACTTAACAGGTAGTAAGTAGTCAAAAGCTGTACTTTTCCAGCTGTTTCTCCCCATCTACACAGCACACACTGACCTCTCACTCATTTGAGATCCACCTGCATCAACTTCTCCTGTGCTAGGACGACAGGCTTGTGTCTGTCACCACGCTGTGCTGCACTGCACTGACCAAGCCACGTTAGTCATTTGCTTCCTTCTTGGCTTTAGCTTGTGTATCTAGAGGCCAGAGGACACCTTGACTGCCATTCCTCAAGTGTCATCCATCCACTTTTCCCTTTCTTCATTTGAGGTAGGGTCTCTCACTGGCTAGAACTTGACAGGTAGGCTAGGCTTGTTGGCCAGGAAGCTTCCAGACACCCTCCTGTTTTTGCCTCTCAGCATTGGGAATTACAAGCACATGCCACCATGTCCTGCTTAAACAGACAAACTTTAGAAAAAAAAACAAACTATGTGTGTGTATGTGGTGTATATACACATGCATGCCACGGCACATATGTGGAACGCAGAGAACAGTTCTCTCCTTTGATCATGTGGGATCATGTGCAGGGATCAAACTCAAGATTGTTGGGTTGACCATTTGCCTTTACCCGCCAAGCCATTTCATTAGTCCATGTTCTGCTCTTCCCCTACGATTCTTGGGGTCAAAGTCATGTCCTTAAGCACTATACCAAGAGACAACTAGCCAATCACTTGGCTTCAGCTTTTGACCTATCCCCAACTGTAATAGCAACTGCTTTTTCCAATATATGTCCCTTCATCTTTGCAGTGCCTGATGAACGGTACACTCTATAAGGTGTTCTATCTACTGTACTGAACGACAGGAGCAAATCTCTCCTGTAAGGCTTAAAGCATTAGCAGAGTCTCCTGTCAACAAACGTTCATTAAACGTCCACTGTTGAGATACTTTTATAATGTACAGCCTAGAGGCAAATGCTGTCTGGCTTGGGAATTTTCACTCAGCTTTCTTGGTACTGGGTGAGAAATAACACGAAACTCTGAAGAACAATGAGTGTTTCATTTAGACTTAAAAAAATAAAATTGGCAAAGCTCATGGAGAAAATGTCCTGAGGACCTAAGAAATGTTTTTTTTGGGGGGTGGTGGTGGTGATGGTTGTGGTGTTTCAATATTCTAAATGTCAACAAAATAAAAGCCAGAACAGAATAACCATCCATGGGACTGGAGAAATGGCTCTTCCAGAGGACCCGAATTTAGTACCCAGCATGCTTGTCAGGTGGCACACAACTGCTTACAATCCTACTTCTAGGGGACCCCATGTTCTCTTCTGGTCTCTGAAGGTACCCTCACACACCACATACATTTACATGAGCACATGTAAATAAATACAAATCTTAAAAGTTTGTTTTCCCAGAAAAGGGAAAACGTTGATTACAGCTCTTACCTGGTTGTTAGATTTGCTGAGCATCATATGTGCATTGACCACCTCCAGAATATGAGCAGTGAACTCATTCATGTCTTCTAGGGGAATGATCTTAAAGGCTACCAGGCTCTTTTTGTTCTATTAAAGAGGAAAATGCAAGCAAAAGACAAAAACAGTCAAGTAACTTTCTAGGCAAACCAGTAGCTTTTTCCTTGGGAAAACGTCTGTTACACACTTTAAAAGAACTGTGGGGCTGGAGAGATGGCTCAGTGGTTAAGAGCACTGGCTGCTCTTCCAGAGGTCCTGAGTTCAATTCCCAGCAACCACATGGTGGCTCACAACCATCTGTAATGAGGTCTGGCGCCCTCTTCTGGCGAGTGGGCATACATGGAGGCAGAATGTTGTATGTATAATAAATAAATCTTAAAAAAAAAAAAAAAAAAAAAAAAAAGAACTGTGTATGTGAATGTGGGTACATGGACCACTGTATGTGAAAGAGGTCAGAAGATAGATTTGGGTATTGGTCTTTACCTCCCACCTCAAGATAAAGGTTGTTTTTCGGCTGTGTATACCTGACCAGGTAGCCCCACAGTTTCTAGGGATTCCCCGTCTCCCAACTCCCCATAGGTGCATTACAGAAGCTCCTGCTATACACCTGGCTTTTACACAGCTCCTGGTGGTTTTAACTCAAGAACTCAGGTCCCTCACACTTTTTCCCTTTTGAGACAAGTTTTTTTTTTTTTTTTTTTACTATGTAGCCTTGGCTGGCCTAGAACTAACAGATCCCCCCACCCCTTTTCAACAGGGTCTCATTATGTAGTCCTGAGAGTCTGGAACTCACTATGTAGACCAGGATGGCCTCAAACTCAGAAATTTATCTGCCTCTGCCTCCCGGGTGTTGGAAATAATGGTATGTGCCACCACGTGTGCCTTCAATGTCTGTTTTAAAGATAATTACTTATTCTCCTAATAAAGACATAAATTCACATATGCTTCATATAAAAAACTTTTTTTTTTGTTGTTTTTGTTTTTTTGAGACAAGGTTTCTCTGTGTAACAGTCCTGGCTGTCCTGGAACTCACTCTGTAGAACACGCTGGCCTTGAACTCAGAGATTGGATTGCCTCTGCCTCCCCAAGTGCTGGGATTAAAGATAGTGTTACCCAGTCATCAAAAATCTCCCAAACAAAAAAAGCCCAGGACCAGATGGTTTCAGCTCAGAATTCTACAAGACTTTCAAAGAGGAACTAATACCAATACTCCTCAAACTAATCCACACAATAGAAACAGAGGGAACATTGCCAAACTCTTTTTATGAGGCTACAATTACCCTGATACCCAAACCACAGAAAGACAATACTAAGAGAATTACAGACCAATCACACTCATGAACACTGATGAAAAAATACTAAATAAAATACTAGCAAATCGAATCCAACACATCAGAACCATCATCCACCATGACCAAGTCGGCTTCATCCCACAGATGCAGGGATGGTTCAACATACGAAAATCTGTCAATGTAATCCACCATATAAACAAGCTGAAAAATAAAAACCACATGATCATCTCATTAGATGCCAAAAATGCATTGGACAAAATACAACATCCCTTCATGATAAAAGTCTTGGAGAGCAGGGATACAAGGAACATACCTAAAAATAATTAAGGCAATATATAGCAAGCCAACAGCCAACATCAAACTAAATGGAAAGAAACCCCCAGCGATTCCACTGAAATCAGGAACAAGACAAGGTTGTCCACTCTCTCCATACCTATTCAATATAGTTCTTGAGGTCCTAGCTAGAGCAATAAGACACCAAAGGGAGATCAAGGGGATACAAATTGGAAAAGAAGAAGTCAAGCTCTCACTGTTTGCTGATGATATGATAGTTTACATAAGTGATCCCAAAAATTCTACCAAGGAACTTCTACAACTCATAAACACATTCAGCAATGTAGCAGGATACAAGATTAACTCAAAAAAAAAATCAGTAGCCCTCCTGTACACAGATGATAAAAGGGCTGAGGAAGAAATCAGAGAATCAACACCCTTCACAATAGCCACAAATGGCATAAAATATCTCAGAGTAACTCTAACCAAACAAGTGGAAGACTTGTATGACAAGAACTTGAAATCTTTGAAGAAAGGTATTGAAGAAGACACCAGAAAGTGGAAAGACCTCCCATGCTCTTGGGTAGGCAGAATTAATATAGTAAAAATGCCAATCCTCCAGAAAGCAACCTATAGATTAAACGCAATACCCATCAAAATCCCAACAAAATTCTTCAAAGACCTTGAAAGAACGGTACTCAACTTCATTTGGAAAAGCAAAAAACCCAGGATAGCCAAAACAATCTTGGGCAACTAAAGAACTTCTGGAGGCATCACAATCCCTGACTTCAAACTATACTACAGAGCTACAGTACTGAAAACAGCCTGGTACTGGCATAAGAACAGACAGGAGGACCAATGGAACCGAATAGAAGACCCGGATATCAATCCACACATCTTCGAACACCTGATATTTGATAAAGAAGCAAAAAATATCAAATGGAAAAAGAAAGCATATTCAACAAGTGGTGCTGGCATAACTGGATATCAACATG
>PVIU01014455.1:0-51956 GCA_004026605.1 Ondatra zibethicus | reverse complement strand
CTTTGCAGCTCTTAGTATTCTTTCTTTATTCTGTATGTTTTGTGTTTTGATTATTATATGGCGAGGGGATGTCCTTTTTTGATCCAATCTATTTGGTGTTCTGTATGCTTCTTGTACCCTCATAGGCATATCCATCTTTAGGTTGGGAAAGTTTTCTTCTATAATTTTGTTGAATATATTTTCTGGGCCTTTGAGCTGTTCTTCTTCTCCTTCTTCTACCCCTATTATTCTTAGATTTGGTCTTTTTATGGTGTACCAGATTTCCTGAGTGTTTTGTGTTAAGAATTTGTTGGATTTGTTGTTTTCTTTGATCAATGAGTTTATTTTCTCTATCGTATCTTCAGCATCTGAGATTCTTTCTTCTATCTCTTGTATTCTGTTTGTTATACTTGTCTCTGCGGTTGCTGGTCGTTTACCCAGATTTTCCATCTCCAGCCTTACCTCCGTTTGTGTTTTCTTCATTGCGTCCATTTCGGTTTTTATGTCTTGAACTGTTTCCCTTACCTGTTTGATTGCTTTTTCTTGGTTTTCTAGGGTATATTTGAGGAATTTATTCATTTCTTCTAACTTTTTGTTAGTTTTCTCATCCCTTTCTTCGAAGGCGTTTTTCACCTCTTCTTTAAAGGTCTCCATCACTTTCATAAAGTTACATTTAAAGTCGATTTCTTCTACTTCTTCTGGGTTAGGTTGCTCAGGTTCTCCTGTTGAGTACTCATTGGTTTCTGGTGTTATCATGTTGCTTTTCAGATTGTTGGAGGAATTCTTGGATTGACACCTACCCATCTCTTCCTCTGATTTCAGTCAGGGGAGTCTCAGTGGGTTGGGACCTCCCAGGACGACTTGTACACACTCCTCCGTCTGGATAGCTGATCTCAGTGCAGGAAGAGGAAGTCCCATCTTGACTTCCGATCCTTCTGTACCTCCTATCTCGGCACAGGGAGAGAGATTCCTGGGGTTCCAATGCCCCACAGAGGAAAGGGCAATCTTGCAGGGGCAGGGTGCAGGGTCTTGTTGATCAAAGAGGCCTGCAGGGACCTTACCACCAGGCTTGTACAACCTTACCAGAGAGAGTGCTGGGGTACCAAAGCCCCACCGAGGATAGGGCTATCTTGAGGGAGGAGGGGTGGGGTGGGGGGTAGAGGTGCAGTGTCCTGTAGAACAAAGAGGCCGGGGGGGATCTTACCTCCGGGGGGCACAGCCCTACCAGTGTGAGCCGCCTCTGATCTCAGCACAGGAAGAGAGAGTGCTGGGTTAAGAAAGCCCCACCAAGGAAAGGGTGATCTTGCGGGAGGGAGGGAGGGTTCAGGGTCCTGTGGAACAAAGAAGCCCGCCTGGACCTTACCAGTGTGCGCCACCGATCTCAGCACAGGAAGAGTTTTTTTTTTTTTTTTTTTTTTTAGTGAACCTCAGGTCAGCAACTCAGCTTCTTAAACATTCTCCCACAATCCAATCCAGAGAAACACTAATTTAATACTAACGTGCTCAGGAATAGCAGTAAGGAGATACCAACTTTTTGTTGTCCATATTAAACCATATGTTTCTATAAGAGCAGAAAACTGTGTATACAGTAAAAAAAATGTAATTCATTACACAATAGTCTCAAGCCTGAGCTTTTGGTGTTCCAGGTGTTTAAGGCAGTGTCTACCGACCATGAGTTAAGTATGATGTTATGCTTCCTTGTATGACAATCTGTGCAATGAACGTACCATTACTGTGTGTTCAAAACAAAAAGTCAGTGAGGTATGAAATTGCCCTGGGGGCCGGGAAGCTGCCAGGAACATCGCTTACTCACTGCCTTCCGACTTAATTTCTGGTCACTGCACATTTAGAAATGACAAAACTTTTGTGACCCTTACATTCGGTGATGTGATTTCATATGAGATTGTGAATCATGGTTTAAAAAGCTGTGGTCTAAAAAATAAAAAAAAAAAAAACCTTTGAAATTCGGATCACGAAAGCTGCTTTTGGAAACACTGGAAGCAAAAGTAATCACTCATTCTCCAGATGTGTAGCAGTGTTGGAAAAGCTAAGTCTGCTACAAAGATATAAATGCAATTTAGAAATGATACCACTAATAAGAACAGAGTATATGGCCAAAGAGAACATAAGGCAGACAAGTGCCTGATCCTATTTCTTGTGTCAAATACAAAGTTCATAATCATTCTCAATTTTGGTTGGTATATTTAGCCTATGGATCTAGTCAGTTTTGTGTAAAATTTCACATTGAAGAGAAAAGTTGGTTATCAAAGACTCAAACCTAGAGGTAAGGTAGAAGTGATGTCTATATAACTACAGTACTGTAAGCTTCTTTAAAAAATGCCTAAAACTTAAGGAACTTTATTACATGTGGAACAGTGAAAAGACTTTATTTTCACTTTTTTTAAAATAAATTATTTTCTTATTTTTAATTGTGCATGTGTTTCTGTGTGTGTAATTTCCCGATAATTTTCTTTTTCCTTTTTTCTTTCTTTCTCCTTTTCTTTCTTTCTTTTTTTATTTTATTTTTTTGCCTGCTTTAAAAACAAAAACAAAACAAAACATAAGCACTCCAGAAAGACAGATGCTGTCTATTCTTCCTTACATGTGGATCCTAGCTCAGGTTTCATGTTTAAGTTGGAGTGTCTGTGGAGGCCAGAAAGTTTGAGGGCCCGTGAGAGGAGGGGAAGAAAGAGGCCTTAAGTGTGGGAGAGATTCTGGAACACATAATACATGAAAGTAAAGGAGAATGGTAGGAGGTAGGATGATTTGAGTAGAGGAGGCAAGGAAAATATGGGGGAGAGGGATAACAAAAGCTAAAGATGCATGTAAAAAAACTTGATGGAAATCCACTTCTTTGTAAGCTGATAAAATATGAAGGGAGTTTGAATAGGGGTACCCTGCAAGTGTGGATAATGCTGCTCCCAGAAACCATAGGTTATTCAGTGAAAATCCAAGGCCTGTGATCCCTCCACATGGGTTGATCAGGGAGGCTCCAGAGAACACCAAAACAATACAGATTATTCCATTGCTCTTGGTTGCCTCAGAACTGGGTGATAATACCCTGTTGCTGAAGATACCACACATTTTAGTGTCAGGACATATGAAAATCGGTCTGGAAGCTTCCTTCCTGCTGGTTAGTTTTCAGAGTGCCAGATGCTGCGATGCAGGCCGTTGGGGGCAGGGTGGTCCCCGGTGATCTTAACCAGGAGAAGACCCTGCATGATGCAATACCAACAGCCAAGCAAGATTGTGCCCACTGGTACAGGAGTGGCATGAATGTTATTGGGGGGAGGTAACCAACAACTTCCTCATGAGATATGGGGCCTACCTCACAGGAAGACACTCATTCCTGCTATTGTAAGCCTGGTCAAGAACTTGAGCTTGAGAAATCATAGGCCTTCAGGGGAACCTACTACTATTGTTTTGTCAAGTGATCATGTCAAACTGTGTTATAAATGGTCTGGTTGAAATGAGAAGTGTCCCTGTAGTCTCAGGCATTTGACCACTTGGTCCCAGTTAGTGCCACTGTTTGGGGAGATTTAGGAGCTGTAGCCTTTCTGGAGGAAGTATGGCATGCGGTATGGGCTTTGAAAGCTTAAAGCCTCACCTACTTCCAGTTCACTCTCTATGCTTCGATGTTGGGCGCACAGCAAAAGGGTTCTTGGGCCCACAGATCTCCAGGGAGACAATGAATGTTGAGTACACAGGATAACCTTTCCAAGGGCAAAAATGGAAAACCTGTTCTTCCATCCAGGAAACTGGAAATTAGAAGTGATTAATAGCCTGGCAATCTGCATTATCTGTTGGTCCAGGCTGTATCAAGCTCCTACAACCAGAACTGGAGTAATCTAAATGACCCTGATAGCCAGAAGCTCCTCCAAGCTCCAACAACCAGGACCAGCAGTGGCTAATAGCCCAAATGACCGCTATGTTACCTGTATGACCAAGACCAGGCCAGATCCTTCTATGGGCCCTAGCTATACAAGGCAGCCTACCTCTATAACCCATCTTCTTGGAAGAAATGACCTGTGCCCTAAGTTAAGTTTCAATATAATTATGCTTCCTTGTGCATCAGTGATTGTATTTCACAAGGAAACTTTTTTTTCTAAATTATACTGGACTTAAATATATTAAGAATAAACCACCTGGTATCAGACTCCCTGAAGTCTTAATCCAGGCCGATGAAGTTTATCTGAACTGAGTTTTCATTCTCATCTTTTCATTGGTCACTGCCATGCAATAGCTACCTTCAGGGTTCTCCTCACATTGGGATTACAGAAAGGGATTACATTCTCAGCATGTTGCTCCAGCTACCATGGCAGGCACTTGCTGCCATGTTTCCACACCATGAACTCTAACCCTGCCTCAGGCTTTCTATTGCTGTGAAGAGACACTATGACCATGGCAACTCTTATAAAGGAAAATATTTAATTGTGTGGCTTACAGTTCAGAGGTTCAGACCATTATCAATCATGGTGTACCATGGTGGCAAATAGGCAGATATGGTGCTGGGGAGGTAGCTGAGATTTCTATGTCTTGTTCTGACAACAGAAAGTAAAGGGAAACACTAGATGTGCCTTGAACATACATGAGACCTCAAAGCCTGCCTCCATAGTGACACACTTCCTCCAAAAGGTCACACCTCCTTCAACAATGCCGTACCTCCAAATAGTGGCACTCCCTTTGGGGGCAATTTCTTTCCATTTACCACAAACCCTCTGGAATCACAAGCCCAAATAAACTCTTTCTTCTATAAATTGCTTTTGGTCGTGGTATTTTATCACAGCAATAGAATCTCTGAGACACTTGTGCAAGCTAATTTTTAAGTCAACTTGATATAAACTACAGACATCTGAGAGGAGAGATCCTCAACTGAGGAAATGCTTCCATAAGAACAGGCTGTAGGCAACCCTGTAGGTTATTTTCTTAATTGGTGATTGATAGTGGGAAGACCAAGTCCATTGTGGGTGGTGCCACCCTTGGTCAGGTGGTTCTGGATTCTGTAAGAAAGCAGACTGAGCAAGCCATAAAGAGAAAGTTGGTAAGCAATACTCCTCTGTGGCCTCTGATTCAGTTCCTGCCTCCAGGTTCCCATTCAGTTGAGGTTCTGCCTTGGCATCCTTCAAAATAGATTATGACTCTGATATAGTTAAGTCAAATAAATCTAAACCCTGTCAGGCTCAAAGGAAACTCCATTTCCCCAAATTCTGGCAGTTGGACAAAAGCGAGCATTTCTCAGGAGCTTGGGAAGCCAGTTTCCCACTACCAAAGGAGCCACTTACCTTACATGACAGGATCTATGGTGCCTATTAGTATATCAAAGCACAGGCTGGTCTCCATGCTTCCTCAGTATTTAGAAAGTAGAGAAACCATGCTGGCATCTTGGCTCTTCTCAATACTATCTCCCAAACTTCTCCCAGCTCAGGAGCTTCCCTACCCCCATCTCAACTGCTCATTTCTCCTTGTAACCCTGCTATTTGGCTATGCACTCCCTTGGTCCTCTCTTTCTCTTCATCTCTCACTATCTCCATCCCTCTTTCCTCTGGTCTGCCAACTAGTTCAATCTCTTCCTTTTCATCTCTGCTCTGAACTCTTCCAAATGCCTCGGGCAATCCTCTCTTCCATATCTACAATAAAAACCTTCCCTTTAACCATACCGTGGAGGGGTCATCTTGTCAGTTTATACAAACCCTTTCTTCCCCAAGTTTCTTCTTGTCAGGTGTTTCGTCCCTGCATTAAAAGCCTAGCTAAGAAATAATGAGAGAACCACGTTACTTTTGTTGAGGGACTTTAAACAAGAAAGTTAGTTGAACACTGTCATCAGAGCCATTCTAGTAAGAGCTTGGAAGACACCAGTAGTAAGGATAGCAATGGGGGCTGTGGAGGCCCAGCTCAAGAGGCTTCAGAGGGGAGCCCATTAGCAACTGGCCTAGAGGCCATTCTTGTGATATGCTAGCAAAGAAAGTGGCCTCTTTCAACCTCATTCTAAGAATTTGCCTGAGGCTAAATTAAAAAGTCCTGAGCTAATTTATTTATGGGAAGAGGTTTCAAGAAAGCCTAATTGACCTTGTCAAGTGGTTCTTCTGATGGGTAAAATTATGTTTTAATTTTAAATTGCTGTGCTTAAGAGACCTATAAAACAAAAATGCCTCTAACCTGTGAGCCCCACTTGCCCAAGGACAAATATCTTCCTGTGGGGACTATTGTTCATGTAAGATATCAAGCCGAGTGTTTTCACCTCTGTAAACAAGCTTCATGCCCTAACTGCACAGGATGTGCTTGATCCTTTGTAGGTCGGAGATATATAGGCAGGAAGCACGTCAGGATGTATGTTTCCCCAAACTGTATGAAGCAAGGAATACATAGTCTTGTGAGTTTGGCCTTTATAAGTCTCTAACTAATGTAATTCAGGGCCATACTCTGGAAATACCAGCTATGGACCTGACCAGTATCTATTTGCTTTTTTCAAATTTGGCTTGCTTCAAATATGGCTCAAAAATCATGGTATTAAGTCTTATTCCCACCCAGTGAGATTAACATTATTAGTGATCACTCTTATGCAGATCTACAGTGAAAAAGACCAAGGAGGACCGAAAGAAATACAGACTACACAGTTTGGAGAGGAAAGGGCCACTAGCAAGCTTAATGTTACATACAGCCTTGGCTTGTGCTGGAAGAGAGGATGCAATTGTTAAGGAGATTAAGGAAAGGCTAGCTCTGCACTGGACAAAGGGAAGGGTGCTCTTGTGGTAAGAAGTCCCCTCTATACCTGCCCAGCCAAGCCCCCACCTTCTAAAATAAAAGGGCCTAGCGAGTCTTCTGCTCTTAGCAAGCAACTGAATACAAAAACTGATTCAAATATCACTCAAGGGCCAAGGAGGCATCCCAAATGGCAGCTGAACTTGACTGTGTTGTCCACAGAATGCTGGCTTTGAAATCAGGAAGGATGTAAGAGTAAAGGATTATAGGATCTTTCTTAGCAACATAAAAGTAACTAATACATTAAGTATTTCTTTTTATACCACAGATAGGAACTTCTGTCTGTACTGACTCATAACTGGCCAAAGTGCTGAGAGTGACTGTTGATCGCTCAGCTCAGCTCATGATATACAGAACATGTATATTACCACTCCTTCCCCAGTCAAGGCTCAAGAGACTTCAGAGAAGAAGGACTGAAAAGATGCAGGAGCTGAAGGATAGAGAGGAGACTGCGAAGTTCTGTGTTCTGGATGTAGCACAGCCTTTGTTCTTGTGAACAGGGCAGCTATGACTGTCTGCACAAGGCCTGCATGAGATGGTGCCGTCAACAGTCTAGCATGGGTGGGTGAGAGATTCTTGGGGCCCCAGTTCATGGCTGCTGAGGGACAAGGAGTCACTCTTCTTAAGTGACATGGTCGTTGTTGCCTATGTGCCAGTAAATAACCCCACATCAATGCTCATGTAAGCAACCCTATTTAAATAGTGTGTCTTTAAATTAAAAAACAAGGCATGAAAGTAAGAAGGGGACTTGGGCAAAAGAGGAATCCAGAGGAGTGGGAGAGAGTAATAGAGGGTAATAAAGGGTGAATTTGACCAAAATATATTATATAGCTACATGAAATGTCAAAGAATACATTTTAAAATTTAATGAAAATTATTGGATTTAGAAATTTTGCTTTTCTCTTCACAAATGTGTACTTACTATATAAAATACATTAAGTTCATTTAAGAAAAAAGGTAAAATAAATTATTGCTTCATTAACTGCATTTAATTCTTAATAGCCTGGCATCAAGGACTGGAATATAGCTCAATGTTGCCTGCTTAAGAACCTGGCATTTTCAAAAGCATATAAGTATAATTTTAAAGAAGTTTATTTTATGCAAAATATTTTTATTATTTTCTAAATGTGACAACATAATTGAACATTTTGTTATTGTCATCATTTTGTCGTTTGAGGCAGAGTGTCATTTAGCCCAGGCTAAACTCAAAATTAATATATAACCAGGAATGGCCTTGAACTATATCTTCCTGCCTCTGCCTCTTAAGCGCTGGGATTTACAGGTGTAAGGCACCAGGTCTAGCTACTCTGTTTGCTTATTTGTTTATGCTTTTTTGAGACAGGATGTCACTGTACTCCAGACCAGTCATAAAATTCACCAGAACCAAAGATGACCTGAAATGCCTGCCCTTCCCAACTTCACCTCCTCTGCACTGGGCATGCACCTCCACAGTTCTGTTTGGTTGTTCGTTGAGACAATCTCTTGTATTCCTGGATGGCTTCAAATTCCTTATGTAGTTAAGGCTGGCCTTGAGCTTCCAATCCTCCAGTCTTCCAGTCTGTGTCTCCCAAGTGTTAGAATCACAGACACATATCACCATGCTTGGCTTGAACCTTTTTAATAAAATTAAGTAATAATTTTTAATTATTACTTAAAATAAATAAATTAAGTAATAAGTTTTAAACAACTGCGTGCTGTCTGAGAAAATGAATATATTGCCATTTCTCCCTGGCACGTTGTTTTCAGATATTTGCCATTACAGACAATCGTGCAACAGAGACTAATGTGTGCTCATGAGAATAGCTTCCTCAGGGTGGGGAAGATGACTCAGTGGTCAAGAGCACTGGCTACTCTTCAAGAGGACCCAGGTTCAATTCCCAGCACCAACATGGCAGCTCACAACTGTCTGTAACTCCAGTTCCAGGGGCATTGGACACCTTCGCACCAATGCACATAAAATCAAGTTAAATAATTTTTGTTTTTTAAAAAGAATAACTTCCTTACAACAGAATGACTGGGTTAGGGTGGGTAGTCTCTACGTTCTTGTAATCTGTCAAGTTTCAAAGGCTGCACCTACTAAATACAGCATCCGAGTAGTACAGCACCAGCAGAAATTGTTTAAAAAATCCCTTCTTTCACAGTAATTTCATAGATCAGTTTAAGTCTTTATCAAAATAGGTGTGAAATAAACAAAAATAAATCCAAAAAGTCTTGCAATAAAAAATAATATGTCAACACCTAACCATTAGTTTAGGCAATATATTTCTACCTATTTTTTAAAAAATTTAATGACAAACTTAAACTTTTATGATTATATTTGTCAGTACAAAATTCTGTTTTATGTTGTTTTCTCCAGCTCTCCCACACATTTGCCAAAAATAAAAGCTCCAGAAAGGAAGTTCTGTGCAAACTCAGACTGTTGTTAGCCTTTGTAATTTTTAGTACATATTCACTAGGCAGTACCAATAAGCTGGTGGGTCACCAAGTTCCAGACAAAGCTTCAGCATTTGTTCTTAGCAATAGAATGACAGCCAGAGAAGAAAGCATTTCACTCTCCGTTTCCAAAAAAAGGAAAAAAAGAATAAGTAAATGATTAAAAAGCAAGAGAACAAGAATTAAATATGCATTGTGGTCTAATCACCTTCGTCCATCACCTTGTGTGTGAGCCAGTGCTTCTGAAACTTTACAGGAAAGCAACTTTGCTGGGCAGTCATAGGTAGACACAGTCTTTGAGTTTGCTATAGTCTTTTCAGACTCATGCTGAAATCCTAAGGTCCACAGTGACAGTGATAAAAAAAGATGGATGGTCTTTGGAAAATGATTAGGTGATGTGAGTAGAGGCCTCATAACTGGAATTAATGCCTTTATGAAAGAATCCCTGGGGGAGCTAGCTATTCCCTTCATCCATACGAGGATGCAAGAAGGTACCACCTGTAACCCAGGAAACAGGTCCGCACTAATCCCCAAATCTACTGAAATCTTTGGAGTTTTCAACCTATAGAACTATGGAGCCAATCCTGGAACTCTCTGTAGACCAGGCTGGCATTGAACTCACAAAGATCCACCTGCTTCTGCCTCCCAAGTGCTGGAATTAAAGACATGCACCACCAACACCACCCGGCTTAGATTTCTATTTTTAAGCTACCTAGGGCACGGTATTTTGTTAAGGCACACTAAAGAAAATAAAAACCTACCCTTTAGGTGCAAAACTGTACCATTTCATCCAAGTATCTTGCCAAGCATCTTGAGGTAACTGGAAAAATATATGTAAGATAGGTGTCTTAGTCCACTGTGTGCCTTCTCAGTATGAATCTCACAGACTGGTTAAGTACTGAAATTTACTGACTCACATTCCTGAAGCCAGGAAAATCTGGTCTCCAAGTACTGGCATTTGGCAATGACCTCCTGCTGTATGGTAGAAAAACAGAAAGAAGTGTTTCATCTCATAAGACAGAGAAAAGAAGCAAAGTGGGCCCAAACTCACTCTTTGGAAGCATTTTACCTGTAGCCTAGTTACCCCAAAGAGTCTCTCTCTCTCTCTCTCTCTCTCTCTCTCTCTCTCTCTCTCTCTCTCTCTCTCTTTCTCTCTCTCTCTCTCTCTTCTATCTATCTTGTAGGTCACAAAGGGTGACACCAGATGATTTCCTCAATCGCTGTCTGTGGTGGTTTGAAAGAAAATGACCCCCAAAGAGAGAGGCACTATCAGGAGGTATGGCCTTGTTGAAGGAAGTGTTTCACTCTTAGATGGGTGGGCTTCAAGGTCTCTTTTACTCAAGCTTCCCTCAGTGTGGCTGTCAATCAACTTCCTGTTGCCTGCACTCTCAGCTCCAGCGCTGCACCTACCTGCACGCTGCCATGCTCCCCTCTGTGATGACAATGGGCTGAACCTCTGAAACTGTAAGCCACCCACCCCTGTTAAATGCTTTCTTTATAAGAGTTGCTGTGGTCATGGTATCTCTTCCTAGCAATAAAAACCCTAAGAGTCTATCTACCTTTTTTTAACTCGAAGTTTCTCATAGAACCTGGAGCTCACTGATGTTGCCAGCAGGCACCAAGGATCCTCCTGTATCTGCCTTACCAGTGCTGGGATCATAGGCACACACCAATACTCTCAGCTTTTAAGAAAAGGCGGGGGGTACTAGGAATCTGAGCTCAGGTCCTCATCCTAACAAGCACTTTACCCACTGAGTCATATGCATGGCCTCCAGACCCCAATTCTTAGTAAAAAAAAAAAAAAAGACAATTAAATTTCAACTTGAGTTTTGAAGGGGACAAAAGCTGTAGAGACATGTCATTGTAAGTCTAGAGCCAGTTAAAGTGGCCTTCCTAACATCTCAGTGGAACATGAGCCCTGCACCTCGGCAGCTTTGTCTAAATGCTGGGCTTTCAAACGGCACATAACTCTGAAGGTACAGTTAGATAAGCATGTTCCTCTCGATTTCATATATGCCTGGAACCACAGAATGTAAACTTCCTTGAAAATGGAATTTTTGCTGATGTCATTAATTAATATGAGTGGAGCATTTATAAACCAAAGGACGCAAAGCTGCCATCATAAATTGGAGAAAAGGCAGGGAACAGATTCTCAGAGCCTACAGAATAAACAAGCATTACCAACACCTCAACTAATGTGAGATACTAAAATTTAGTTGTTTCAAAACATCTAGTTTGTAATACAGTAAGCAGAATTTTCTGTCCCACAAGCCAATTCCCAAATAACCAATAAGAGACTTATTATTAAGTATAAATGCTCTGCCAATAACTTGGGCTTGTTACTAACTACCTCCAACAAATTAAATTTACCCATATTTTTTATCTATGCACTACCATGTGTCTCAGTAGCTTTTCTCAGCATGGCACGCCCATCTTGCTTCATCTCGTGTCTCCTCATGACTCCACCCGTCCCAGAGAGCCTTCTCTCCCTACACAAGTCCCACCTAGCATTTTTGCCGAGCTATTGGCTATTTAGTTCTTTATTAAGCCAGTGAGAGCAACACATCTTCACAGTGTACAAAACAATTATTCTACATTTCCCTTCTAATTAAAAAGGAAGGTTTTAACATTAACAAAGTAAAACTATATACAACAAAAACAGCTATCAAGTGAGAATTAGTTACAATTTCCAGTTCAATTGTATTTGGCAAATTTAGAGGAAATACTCCATTATCTATCTTGTTTTTTTGATTCTAAAGATTTAAACCTAATTTACTTTTTATCATAACTAAGGAAAACTGCAACTCTAACTATTTAGTCTTTAATTTCATCATAGACCCCAGAAGGATGTAATATCACCTAATGACAGGGACATTTGGCTGCAGAGTTCCTCTGCAGCACTGGCGCATCCATCTTTGACCTACAGGCCTACCTAGTATATCTGACAGACATTTCCGAGAAGTAAAGCAATTTTGGAGGCCTCCTACTTTGTCCCGGCAAAGTTCAGCTTTCAGCAGTCGAGGCAAAGGCAGTCTCTTGCCCAAATGGCTAGCTTTTGTCACAAAGAGAGTAAACTCCATACAGAGTTTCTCCAGTGCCCATCATCTTCTCTGGAGTCGATAGATGCTGTCAGGAGCAGACATGTCTCACTGTCGTGAAAAGCCTCAGGTTATTAAACATTTTAAATGCCAAATTCTGTAGGTCTTTGAAGAAAATTTATCTATCTAAATATATTTGTTTAACTTTGAAAATATACCTAACATGGCTACTAGTTTGATTATTATACATGACTACTAATCTCTATTTTTAAATTACACATCGTACTTTTAAATGAGCTACATAAGCACATGCATACAGTATAACAAAAATAACTTTAAATTTGTATCAATAGACCATAATCCATACCAATATAAAAATATTTTGAAACTAATAACTGTTTTTGGATTAAAGTAGACTTAATAATCTACACTTTTATCTCATCATTTCTATACTATATCCCCCTTTCTTCTTCAAAAAGAAATTCTTGAATCTAACTCCTTTGTTTAGCTTTTTTCTTGACCACAACCAATAACAACTTGTATCCAACCCTCCAATGTCAAACATCCATAATCCATTGATTCACTACCCACCCCACCTCTTGGGAATTTTTTCTTGACCACAACCAATAACAACTTGTATCCAACCCTCCAATGTCAAACATCCATAATCCATTGATTCACTACCCACCCCACCTCTTGGGAATGTGAGTGTTCTTTCTAAACAGTTTCCTATTGTCTGGAGGTTCTGACTTCTTTGGCAGCCCCGAGAAAATCAACATAATGGTTAAGTCCTAGTTGGAGTAATCTTTGAGGCTGGAAGGTCTCAGAAGCCTAGAAGCTGTTCTGAATGCAGCACTCTGAGGAAACTCCAAGAGAGGCTCTTGGAGTTGCTGGATCATTTTTATTGTTGTATAGCTCCCTTGCTCTGAAAACACATAAACTTTCAAAGGTAACATTTGTATCTGCATTAATAAAAGTATAAACTGTGCATTGTACACAAATCAGTTGAAGATGATTTTTGTTTTCTATTTGAACAGGTAAAATATATGTCACCTGTCCTGTAGGGTTTTTTTTTTAAGGTTTATTTCTTTATGTTTGCAGCCAGGGTATTCAGAGGGTCTCTTCTGATCAAACCTCATCTTCTTTGACCATGATCAAATCCACAGCCTTTTATTTATTTATTTATTGTGGGAACAAAAGCACAATCTCTTTCCCCAAAGCAACACACCTTTTGACTTCCATTTTGAAATAAAGACACTTTTAAAATATCTAGGTTGGTTTAATCCAGCAGCCTTCACAATCTAATGTCTCTCAGCAGCTGTTGTTCGTTCATCAGCAATCAAAAATTTCAAGTCAGTGCAACACCATACAGAATCCAGACTCCCTGTGTATTTCCCATCTTTACATGTCTTTTTTCTTTTATATTACTTTACTCTTTCTTTAAAGACTTTATTGTCAGTTTTAAAAACTCTTCTTTATGACTGCTTTACCCTCTTTCCTTTCTTTCTTAAGTCTATGTACATTTTTAAATACACCATAACTTATTTAGAATTTTTTCCATCTGGGTCTTCACTGAGCATCTGCAGCTGAATCTTAAACTGCTTTGTCAGCTGCCTGTATGGTTCTGCTTAGCACATGGTGCTGGCAGCTGGAGCCACCCTCCCTCAGTTCCCTGAGCGCCTAGCCTCATGGTGGAGGTACCAACAGCAGCCATACTTACCACCCCAGTTCTGGGAAGTTTCCATGTCCATGCTATCATAGGTATTTTTTTAACCTAATCATGTGTGTCCAATTATGCATAGGTATGTGCCAATTGCACATAGGTATATGTCCAATTATGCATGTCAAACAGGGGAATCCCCATCAGATTTCCTTTTGAGCACATAGTTTGCGTATTGAATGGGCCTCCAAAACCAGATCAGACCTGATCATCTCTACTACCTGTATATCATGAATTCATGCAGTTAGGAGTCCTAGGTTACTCACAGGTTTCTAGGTTCATTGTCTTGGGAGAGTAGTATATGTATCATGTGTACAAATAAGGGTCCTAGGTTGCCATTGTTAGAAGAGAGGTGTCAGTATAGGGCAAGCCTGGTGGAATCCTGAGTTGCACAAGTATTTCTTGTGCTTGCCTGCCTCTCTTCAACAACCAGTTGGATTCCCTTTCACTGAAGGCTTCATTTGAGATCTCCTCGAAGTTGTCATCTCAACAAAAAGAATTCTGCTTTGAAACTGACAAAGCCTCTCCCTGCTCAGGGTATTCAAGGAGTTCTCGTCCTGACTAGAGCTTATACGCTGCACTTGTATTCTTTCAAGCAAACGTGTGAGCTAATCTGTCATACATAATGTTTTCACAATAGACAGCTAAAGCCTTCAAATACAACCCTATCAGTTTCATCCACGGGGATTTAGGAGATTTGATTTCTGTGCATTTTCACCTTAATGAAATTCCAGTACTGTAAAAGACAACAACTTACATGCAGCAGAGAAAGTACCCTTCCTCATTTGCTAAAGAGGTATACAAATATCTATACATATTTTACTTTTCTTATGGTCATAGTATTTGCTCCACAGTGCAAGACTGAGCGTTGAGGTGAAACGTCATGTTTGCAGAATGAACCTAGACAGAGGACTCAGACTCATGAAACTTATCATGGCAGACATCACCCATTACCTCCATAAAAGAAAAGTTTGATATATAAAATTTTATTTTAAAAAAGTTTCTACATCGTGCTGCCTTTCAATTTTATTTTTGAGATTATAATACAATGGCATTATCTCTTCCCTCCCTTTCCTCTCTTCAATATCTCCCATATAGTCCTCCTTGCTCTTTCTTAAGTTCATGGCCACTTTTTTCTTTGTTATTACATGCATATATGTATGTCTACATATATATTGCCTAAATATAATCTGCTCTGTTTGTTTAATGCTCTTGTGTATAAGTTTTCAGGGATGACCATTTAGCACTGGATAAACAATTGGTGAGCTCTTCCCTGGAAAAGACTATTTCTCCCACACTCGGTTATAGTTTATTGTATATAGTTCAGGCACCATGATTTTCCACCATCCACTTTGGCATGTCTATTATTGTTGTCGTCCTTGTTCAATTTATGTTTAGACAGTAATGTTGCTGAGACATTATGGTTATTGCTTCTGACATTACCAGGAGACAGTCTCATAACAAATTCCCTGACCCTGTGGCTCTCAAATCTTCCTGTTCTCTATTCCTCAATGTTCCCTGAGATTTAGATGCAATACTTGTTTCTTAGATGTATCTATTATAACTAGGCTCCACAACCTTGCATTTTGATTGTGGTTTATCTGTAATGGCCTTTGTTACAAAGAGAAGTTTCTTTGAGGAGGAGTGAAGACTACACTTAGCTGTACAGGTATAAGGACAAATATTTAGAATGTAATTAGGGATTCTTCTAGTAAAATAGTGGTTGTAGACTACTCTTCAAGATGCATGCCTTCACTTACGCCTGGCTAGTTGGTTAGGTTTCCAGTACCAGGTATGATTGCTTTCTTGTTGAGCAGGTCTTGGGTCTAACTAGAGAGATGTTGGGTACTGCCAAGGAATGCATGCCACTACCACACTCTTAGGGTTATTATACCATGCAGATCATTGTTGTGGTTCATGGCTATCATGACTATAGGATTGGTGTTGGTCTCCCTCCTTTGGAAGCTTACATGGTGCCTTTTGGTATCATGAAAGGTAGTGATCAGGGAGGAAGCTTTCAGATTCATTCCAGCACTGGGGCATGAAATGCATGGATGAAGTGCATGGGGATTTTAGCAATAGGGATTTACCTTACTCCTCTGTGAAGAAACCAAGAGCAATAGCAACAGTGGTTCTGTGGGTCACTTGGACAACCCTGACAAATCACTCAGAAGAGGGCTTATCATGCCTGGTGTTGGGGCTTTTCTTAGATGGTCTTTGGCTTTTGGCGGCAACATTATTGTACCAGATGAGAAAACATCATCTAAACTATCTGTGCATATTTATATGTAGATTTATGTGTATTATAGGTTTATATTTTAGGTAAATAGTTTATAGGATTATTTCAAACATACGTACTATTATATTACCTTCCTTCCTCCTGCTATTCCCCTCCCTATTTCTCCCCTAGTGCCTGCTCTGGAAATAGTCTCTTTTTACTTTCATGGTTTCTGCAGTTCACCAGGATATGTACTCACATCTGATGAAATGGAGCTAGTAACCTCTAGTGAAACAGAGCATGTGACATTTGTCTTTCTAGGTCTGGTTTACCTCAATCAATATTATCTTTCCTTGTTCTACCCATTTACCTAAAAAATACATGATTTCATTACTCTTTAGGCTTAATAGTACATCATAGTACATGTACCACATTTTATTTATTCATTCTTCAATAGAAATTTATTAAGTTATATCCATTTCCTAGCTGTTGTATATAGAGCAGCAATGAACATCGCTGAGTAAGTATTTGTAGAATAGGATGTCAAGTCCCTTGGGCATCTGCCAAGTTGTGGCATAGCTAGGTCATATGGTAGGACTATGTCTAGCTTTTTGAGAATTCCCCACACTGATTTCCATAGTGGCTGCACCAGTTTCTAACAACAGTAATGAAGATTTCCTCTCACCTTCATCCTCCCCAGCATTTATTGTCAGTTGTTTTATTGTTCTTTGCCATTCTGATAGGGGTAGGATAAGATCTCGGTTATTTTAATTTGCATTTCCCTAACTGCTAGGGATGATAAGCAATTTTTTTGAGCTATTTCTTGGTCATTTTTTTTCTTCTTCTTTTGGGAACTCTCTGGTTCAGGTCCCAGTCTAATTTGGTAAATACATCATTGTTGTAGGAGGCTACTTGTTTGTTCCCAGCTGCCCAGAACCAAAATAATCACACAGAAACCATATTATTTGAAATACTGTTTGACCAATAACTTAAGCATATTTCTGGCTAGCTCATATCTTAAATTAACCCATCACTATTAACCTGTGTATTCCCACGAGGTTATGGTTTATCAGGTAAAGTTCTGGTGTCTCTGTCCGGTGGGGCTCCATGGCTTCTCACTGACGCCTTCTTTCTCCCAACATTCAGTTTAGTTTTCCCTGCCTACTTCTATTCTGCCCTGCACAGGATGGAACTTTTTTCCATTTAGGATGATGTTGGCTCTTGGTTTCTTATATATGATTTTATTATGTTGGGGTTTATTCTTTCTAGTCTTACATTCTCTAGGACATTTATCATTAAGGTTTGATGGATTTCTCAAATATCTTTATGCATCAATTGTGAAAATCATGTGATTTTTGTCTTTTAAGTTCATTTATGTGCTTTATTATTATATATTGACTTGTGTATGTTCAACTATCCCTGCATTTCACAAATAAAGCCAACTTAGCTATGGTGGGTAATCTTTTTTATGTATGCCTGTTTACATTCTGTTTGCAAGTATTTTTGAGTCTGTATTCATCATGGTTATTGGTCTGTAGTTTTCTTTTTCTGTTTGGTCTTTCTGGTTTGGGTATTGCAGTGGTACTGGCTTAGAAGAAAGAGTTTAGGAGTGCTCTTTCTCTTCCTTTCTTTTTAAAACAAATTTAAGAAGGGCTAGTTTTAGATTTGAAAATCTGGTAGAATTCTGAAATGAATCCATCTGGTCCTGGACTTTTTCTCTGCAAAGTTTTCATTATTATTTCAATTATTATTTCAATCTCCTCACTTCTTATGGATCTCTTTAGGTTACTGGCTTCTTCTTGGTTTAATTTTGGTAGTTCAGATAGATCTAGAAAATCATCCATTACTTTAGGTTTCCTCACTTAATGGAATATAGTTTTTAAAAAAATTCTTTATAATATTATGAATTTCTTCAATATCTGTTGTAGTGTTTCCCTGTTCATTTCCGATTCTGTCCATTTGGGTCCTCTGTCTTTCTCTGGGCTAGCCGGGACAAGAGTCTGTCAATCTTGTTTATCTTCTCAAAGAATCAGTTCTTAGATTCATTGATTCTTTGTATTTCTTTTGCTGTTTCTATTTCATTGATTTCTGCACTAATTTTTATTATTTCTTGGCATCAACTGGGTTTGGATTGGGTTTGTTCTTGCTTTTTCAGATTTTTAGGTTGCATTGTTAAGTAATTTTTTATATTTTTTTCTGATTTTTTGTAGGCATTTAGACCTACAAGTTTCCCTATTAGGACTTTTCTACCAATGTGTCCCAGATGTATTATTGTGTTTTGTTTACATTTAGTTCCGTGAAACGTTTTATTTTTTTACCTTGATTCCCTTTCCTCCCTTGTTCTATTCATTATTCATTGATGAGTTGTTTCTTATCTAGGGATTTGTATATTTGCTAGAGATTTGTTTTATATCAATTTTAGTTTTATGGCATTGGAGTTCAAGAATACATAAGAAGTTATTTCAATCTTTTCAATCCTTATTTGAGTTGTGTCCCAGGATATAGTCTGTTTTAGAAAAGTTTGCCGGTGCTGTTGAATAGATTGTGTATTCTTTGGTTCTTGGGTGGTATGTTCTGTAGATATCTTTAAGTTCATTCAATGTATGGTGTCACTTAATTCTGATATTTCTGTGTTAACTTTTTGTCCAGATAACCCATCTATTGGAGAAAGTGAGGTATTGATGCAATACCTTGTCTATAATCTAGTACTACATTTTTTATGAAGTTGTGTGACCAGAGTTTGGTGTATATATGTTTAGGATAGTAATGTCTTCTGGGATAATAATCCCTTGGTTAGAATGGAGCTTCCCTCTATATATCTTAGTAGCTTTAGCTTTAAACCTATTTTGCAAATATTAGGATATGTTCACACTTGCTTGCTTTGTGATCCCATTTAGTTAGAATATTTATGTTCATCATTTTACTCTAAGGTAGTACCGATCTTTAAAGCTAAGATATATTTCTTTTAGACCATAGATTTATGGGTTTTTGTTTCTTGATCCATTCAGTGAACCCATGTCTTTTGATTAAAAAATTGAGGTCATTGATATTTTAAGTTATTGAAATGTGTGTGTTAATTGTAGTCATCCTGTTGTTGCTTTTTGGTGTTTAGTCTCAGTAGTGATTTGTGTTTTAATAGCTATGGCTTCATATATCTTTTGATTATGCTAATTCCTCTCTTCAGCCTGAAGTATTGATTCCTGGATTTTCCTTAAGTTTTGTTTACTGGCTATAAAAAAATTTTAGGCTGTTTATGTCATGGAAATTTTTTTTCTATCTTAATTATGTACATAGTTTTTACAGGTATATTAGTGGAGTTTGGCAACCACAGACTTGTAATACATTTTTCCAGGCTCTTTTGTTTTTCAAATTTTTCACTGAGAAATCAGCTGTTATTCTCATTGAGTCTCCTTTATATGTGACTGGTTTTTTGAGACAGGGTGATGTGGGATTCCCCTCTGTATGTTGTGAATACCATTGGTTAATAAAGAAGCTATTTGGGGCCTGTGATAGGGTAGAGCAGAGCTAGGCAGGGAAAACTAAACTGAATGCTGGGAAAGAGAAGGTGGAGTCAGGAGAAGCCATGGAGCTGCTGCCAGAGACAGACATGCTGAAACCTTGCTAGTAGGCCACGAGCCTCGTGGTAAAATATAATATAATGGAGATGCGTTAATTCTAGATGTAATATGTAATACACTTAAGTAATTAGCCAAGCAGTGGTTTAATTAATACAGTTTCTGTGTGGTTATTTCGGGAGTCTGGGCAACTGGGAAACTAACAAGCGGCCTTCTTACAACAGCAGGGTGTCTCTGTTGGACCCTTACCTGGAATTCGCTCTGTAGACCAGGATGGCCTCAAACTCACAGAGATCTACAAGTCTCTACTTCCCAAGTGCTAGGATTAAAGGCATGTGCCTGGCTCTTGTAACTTTTTCAATACACTTTCTTTGTTTTGTGTGCTTCCTGCTTCTGTATCAGTGTGCCTTTCCTTTGTTTTTGGAAGTTTTCCTCTATGATCTTTTTGAAGATCTGGTCTATGCCATTGATGAGGGACTCTTCTCCATCATCTATGCCTATAATTTGAAGGTTTGGTTGTCATACACATTTTCTGTATTTTTTTTCTGTTTTACTTTATTTTCTTTTATTTTGCTTGCTTATTTAGTCTCCTTTATCATTGAGTCCTAATGTTCTATCTTCTACTTGATTCAATCTACTTGTAAGGCTTTTCTGGAGTTTTCTAGTTGAGACTTGGAAATTTTAAATTTAATTTTCATTTCAGATTGTATGTCTGTAAATGGTGCCCACGTGGATAACTGCATCCACAGAAAGCCTGAGAAAACATGGGAAAGAATAGAGTAAAGCATGTCTTCTTGGTAGCAGCAATTTCTCAGGTCTGCTCTGCTTGCTAGAGGCAAGCAAGCACTCTCATTTAAGAGAGGCTTCCCCACTCAGCTTTAGCTGCAAAACCTTGCAGCTCTTTTAAGAGGTCCTGCCACGAAACACTTACATAGTATTGATGAAAAGCTGACCACATGCTTTTTGGTTTTCAGCCATAGCAGGAAAAAAGCTGCACCATTTTAAAATGCCAGCTTTCTGGGTCATCCTGCTAGGGCAAACTCTGACTCTTTCAGGCAGGTGGTCCGACTATGGAGCATTTGAGTGTGGTTTCTGAGCACACTGCTGCAGTTTGCTTGCTGGCAGGGACCTTGAAATGCCATAGAGTTGTGGCAGTGAACACGGCTTTGGCCGGTGCCTCAGCCGTGAGGCTGGAATCTCATAAAGCTAAGGAATGGGCTGGATCCAGCCATCAAAGCCACGGCTTTGCTTGGTAAATTAAAGACTCGTGTAGTCAGAAAAAGGGAGATATACAGTAAAGAGAGATTCAAAGACAAAGAAAACCTCTAAATGGTTTACAGTGTGTTAAAAAAATATGCAGGCTAAAGGTTAAAGTTCTTAAAGTAAAAAAGAAAGAAAGAGAGTAGTTGGGTATGGTGGTACACACCTTTAATCCCAACACTTGGGAGGCAGAGGTAGATCGACCTCTGTGACTTCAAGGTGTGGTATCACACACCTTTAATACCAAAGCTTGGGAAGCAGAGGCCGACAGATCTATGTGAGTTTAAGGTGTGGTAGTACACACCTTTAATCCCAGTACTGGGGAGGCAGAGACAGGCGGATCTCTGTGAGTTCAAGGATAGCCTGGTCTACAGAGGGAGTTCCAGGACAAAGATACACAGAAAACCTCTCTCAAAAAGCCAAAAGTTAAAAGTAAAAAATAAAAGAAATAGATGTTAAAATAAAGCTGCATAAAGATGGAAAATACACAGACAAATCTTGATACCATATGCTATTATGCTATCTTTGAATTGTTTGAATGCTGAGGAAGGAGCAACCGCTACTAAAAGATATTTGCTTATAAATGCTGCTGAACTAATCCAAGATAGGTATTTTGAAAATATCTTGACTTCAAAATTGAAGTCAAAAGGTATGTTACTTTGGAGAAGAGATTTTGCTTTTGTTTCCACAGGAAACGAGAGGCTGTGGATTCATTCTGAGTTAAGAAAGCTCAGGTTTAATCAAGGAAGACCACCTGAGAAATCTCTGGTAGGAACCGAAAACCCAGATGACTGAGTTCTACATCCAGAACAGATTCAAGACTGCTGCCTGAGATGATCAAGCCTCACAGGATACTCCAGTCAGGATTTGATCATAACTCTAAATTTTCTTTAGGTCCCCATAAGATTATCAGTGCCCCCCAACCAGCTGGAAGTAGCCTGGAATACTACGCCCACATTCCCAAAAAATGGACTATGGATATTTTCCTTTGTTTAAAAAAGAAAAAAGAGGGGGAAGTGGTGCAGGATAATTGTCTATATCCTATCAATTATGTTTTAAATGAACGCTGATTGGCCAGGCAGGAAAGAGAGGCGGGGCAATGAGACCAGGAGAATACTGGGAAAGAGGAAGCCCATTCCTCCTCTCTCCTGCCCAGACCACTGCAGAAGCAGGATGTGACCTGCCCCACTGAAAAAGGTACTGAGCCATGTTGCTAACATAGATAAGAATAATGGGTTAATATAACTTATAAGAACTAATACTTAGCCTGATCTAATGGGCTAACCAGTTTATAATCTTCTGGAGACCTCTGTGTGATTTTCTTTGGGACCTAATGACTGTGGGACCTGGTGGGAAGACAGAAACCAACCAGGCCTTCAAGCTACATATGTCCTTATTGAATTCCTTTTTCAAGTCCTGGGCTGTTTTCATCATTTCCACCAGTCTTGCATTTGTATTTTCTTGGGCATCTCTTGGTCTGTTGTTCTCCTTAAATTCTTTCTCCATCATTTCATTGAGCTGTTTAGTTTGTATCTTTTTTAAAACTCCTTGAATTTTTTGATGAAGTTTATAATTGTTCTTTTAAATTCTGTTCTCTGGGGTTCATCTAGGTAATTCTCATTGGCAAACATTTCTCTAAGACTGGTGGGTTTTGGAGAGAAGATACTGCCGTTTTCTTTCATATTGTTGTATTTTGCTGTAAGATCTAGGCATGAGGACTTTTTTGTTAGTATGGATGGAACAGCTTTTGACAGAAGAGAGACTATGTGGTCAGGTTAGGCCTAGAGGTTGTCAATAGCTTATGTAGAACGAAGTCAGGTAGACAGTGAAGATTGGATTTGTGTATAGGATATGCCTCCTGGTCCACTTGTATTATGGGTGGAGATCTGTCTGGGTGGAAAGGTTTGATGTGCTGTGGGAGGCATCTGTGGTTGAGGGATAGGTATAGAGGGGTCTAGCAGAAGAGATTGCAGTGCAGGCAGGGGACACCAGACTAGCCCTTGGCACTGGATGTAGGACTGAGAATAGATCTGGCATTTTGGGGAAAACGATGATGGAGAGGGTATGGAAAACTAAGAAGGCTATATCTCACAGCAGGATGTTAGAGATGTGGGCAGTGAAGCAGTTGGATGTGATGCAGAAGGGACTGGGCTAGACCCTGAAGAAGGGTGTGGGAGTTTTGGCTGGATAGAGAGGTTGAATGCATCCCAGAATGGACTGGGCTAAACCCTGGAGAAGGATGTAGCATATCTTTCTGGGTGGAGAGAGGTTGGGTGCACTGTAGAAGAGATAGCTAGATACTGGATGTGGGAGATTTGGTATTGCAGAGATGTTAGATGTGGCATAGAAGGGTACTGTTGGTGGTGGTAAGGATGGTGAGTTCAGGATAGACGCTGGAGAAGGATGTGTGAGATACGTTTGGGTGGAAGGGCTGGATGTGATACAGAGTGAAGTGGGCTGGACCATGGAGAACGATGTGGGATTTCTGACTGGGTAGAGAGGTTAGATGAGACACCCAAGGGATCTGTGTGTGGTGTAAGGTAGGACAGGTCCCGGAACAACCTTATTATTAATTTTAATGACTTCCTAGATGACCCATGTAGAAAATCTGGGGCATATATATTTATCCAGTTAAGAATCTTTTCTCTGGTTTGTAAGTTTCCTTGAAACTAGACACCATCAAGCTGACTAGTGAGTGGAGTGCTTGCTTTAATTACATTAATCATCAAGTTTTAAATTATCCTTTTCTATAATAAACAATATAAAACCAGATTTTTATCTTAATTTTAAAGGGTCCTTTTGTTGCAAGATTGTTTAACTTTTTTGGACTCTTTTGTCAGCAACCTTTCTTTTTTTCTTTTTTGAGGGAATTGGGTGTAATGTGTCCAACCTGTTTTAGGCAACCAAATCATGATTTAGGTGGCTAACAGCATTTGAAAGGGCCATTCCAAAGTTAGTTCCAACTTGATCTCTTTCCATATTGTTATCAGTATTTGATCCCCAGGCTGTAAAGTGTGGCTTAGAAGTTGAGTGGAGCAGTCGGTGTGAGATGGTCGGTAACATGAGAGAAAGCAAAGTAGGGGAGAGACCCAGTACTGATCTTTAACTTCCATGATCACAAATTCTGTGAACCTATTAAAATATAGGAAGTCACACAATGTTTTCATGGCCCGTATCCCTTCTTAGAGCAATCTTACTACTAAACAAAACTATAAGGAAACGTTTAGTCCAGGGAAATCTAGCTATATGTTTCTTAAAGGTTCAATTCAGTCTTTTTATTTTTCCAAATTGGGGAGTGGTGCCAAGGGTATGGCAGTCTTAATTAATACCAAATATTTTTATGAGATCTTTTAGAACAGCAGAAATAAAATGGGTGTGTTTGGGGGGTGTATGTGTGGGCATACGCCCCAGATCATGGTAAAACTTAATGCACATTATTAACTGAAAGGAAGGTGGCTTCTACCCAACTGGAGAGGTGGCCTAATCTCACCAGCAAATATTTTCGGTATTTTTTTTAACCTTAGACATTTTTGTGATGTTCACTTGATACTTGGAAGGGTCTCAGCTTATGAGGTCCCCCAGCTGAGGTTTGTCTTTGATATTACCTTTTTGTTTATCTTTCAGCAAATCGTGTATTTCTTATGTACTTTGTTTAGTAAAGGGGTGAACCCCACACATTCCTAAACCTTAAGTTTGTACCACTCATAGCCCAAAGTCCCCTTGACTACCTCTTCTCAGATGTGCGCTTGTCAGAACTCAATCTCTGGCCCCTGGCTCGGGAGAGCAAAAGACTTATCAGAAGGATCTCATTGTCCCCCTGGGCTGTGACTCACCTTGACGGCCAAGGGTCAAAAGCTTGCCTGTGCTTTTTGACCTTCTTGTCCTCATTGGTGTTTCTAAGCTTTATTGAACTCTCAGAAGGGCATCTTCCCCAGCTTTGTAAATTTAATCTTTGTGTGATATTTAGATTACATAATTAGATAATAATTAGAGTAAACAACCCAAACAATTCTGATTAAATGTTGACTTTGTTATGACTGTTTTTAGAAATAATTAAAGTATAATAAAGTTAGCAAAACCACAAGTAGTTATCTTAATTAATTAATTGACCTTAGAAATTTTAATCATTAAATATGTATGATTTTTAAGTTTCACTCTACAGAAACCTTATATGACTTATTTAATCCTTTTCTGAATTATATTTAAATTTTTATGATTTTGGTTTTTTATTTTCCAGAAAAAAATCTTATCGTACCACAGAAAATTCATCCTTCTCTGAACTATTTTCTATTTTAAACTATTTATCTCAGAAATATATTCTCATCTTTACATACTTTAAAACAAATTTTTCAGATCCACTTGCTATTTCTCTTTTATTCTATTTCTCCAATCAAGAGTTGAATCTAAATAATGTACATATAAGTGTAGCTTTAAATGACAGAATATATTTATTTCCCATGTTCTAGCCGAGAGAGAGAGAGAAGTGTGCAGTCTTCAAGTTAACCAAAAAAGTCATTTTCCCTCCCTCTTTTTCTACTTCAAATCTATTGAAAGTTCCTTGTGAAATCAGAAAGAGAGAGGGAGAGGGGGGAGGGGAGGAAGAGAACCCTTGACTCCCTTAATTCTCATCTTGTTCTTTTTGGAAGATAATCCATCCTTCCCTTGAAATGTCCCTTCTCCCTACATTTACAGCATTTCCCCCATTTTGTTCAGGGATTATCTCCCCAGTACTGGAGCATGTGTCCTAGAGACATATTGTGGGCATTTAGTTTTATTAGTATCAGATCTTTTGTCTTTTCTTTTTTTTTTTTGTTGGTATATAACAGCATTATATCTCTTGCCTGTTGAGTAGCAGTGGTGATTCCAAACAGCTCAAAAGTCCCATCTAGTTCTGCTTACAACATATCTTTTGTCTTTTCTTCAGCCAAACAAGAAACCTGGCTTTCTCATGTTTATGATTTCTTGATCAGAGGTTCTTTCCCTATCT
The DNA here is from genome assembly GCA_004026605.1 of Ondatra zibethicus. Lineage (NCBI taxonomy): Eukaryota > Metazoa > Chordata > Mammalia > Rodentia > Cricetidae > Ondatra > Ondatra zibethicus. The sequence goes on along the minus strand of PVIU01014455.1, from coordinate 25,987 downwards.
TTGTTGTTATGAAAACCCTCAGAAGACATCAGAGTCAGTTTTATTTGTGGATGGACAGTTGTTTGTGAACCACCCCAAAGCATAAGAATTGCATCCTCCAGATCAGCCCCCATAAGTTCCACAAAGAGATTTCTTGCATTCTGCCTTATTGTTTTCTCTCCAGCCTAGTTCCTCCTGGGACACTAGAACCATAGCTTGGGAGTTCACACTTGCTTCACTTTTTAATCATTCTTTGGTTATACCCACACATCCTCAGGGATGTCCCAAACAACAAAGCACTACTAAGACTTCATTATTTTTTCTTCCTTTATTTGCAAGCCATCTGCTCAGAAACTTCAGCACTCACCCCAATGGACTATGGAGGGAATGTCAGAGGGAGAATCCATATTTCTTCCTTTTTCTATCCTCTCTGGAGTTATTAAATTCCTCCTTCCAACATATGCATGTGCACATGCACACACACACACACACACACACACACATACATCCCCCCCACACACACACATACACTTATTTATTTTTTTATTTTCTCTTTTGTTTCCCATTTTCAGAATAATCGCAGACTAATGGCTTGGTCACATCCTCCAAAATTGTCAACTACCAACTCATACTTTATAGTCCAATTTCCTTGCTTCCATTTATACACAAAGTTACCTGGTCACTGCTGGGGTTAGCACTGAGTCTTTATCTAATGTCACCAGTTTACTTTTAAATGTTTTATTTCTGTTAGTTTCAAAGCAGTAGAGTGACTTCACACCCAGGATGGCTGCAACAAAGCAGAGGGGCACACCTTCTAGGATAGGAGTCAGTCCTCAATACCCCCAGGACCTGAAAATTATCCCAATTTTTTTCTGGGTCCCCTAAAAATGCCATAACCTCAGGTAACAGGAAGTAAGTTTAAGAGTATGATACCCTTATTCCCAAGAGGTGGGGTGGCTGGGTTTTGGTCATGGATATTTGTCATCATTTAGGGGGGTTGGTTACAAGTTGTCATTAGTAATGGTCAGGAAAAAAGCTGAACAAAGAAGCCAAGATTCAGGGATCTTGTTCTGAAAAGAAAAGTGGGGATATAGAAATGATAAAGATAAAAAGGTAGATTATTGAATCAACTTTAATCTAAAAAAACTGTTAATCACACATATTTTACATTGGTATGGATTTGGTTTATTGATACAAATTTAATGTTAATTTTGTTATATTGTATATATATTTCTACTCTTGTTTAGAGAATTATGTTTATGCAGCTCATTTAAAAATGTAATATACAATTAAGAATAGAGATTAATAGTCATCTATAATAACAAACTTATAGTCATGTTAGTTATGTTTTCAAGGTCATACAGTGATATATTTCAGATATATAGGTAATCTTCAAACACTTCAAAGACCTACAGAATGTGACATTTAAAATGTTTTAAGGACTTAGACTTTTCTCCACAGTGAGAGATAGCTGCTCCTGGCAGCACCAATTACTTGAAAAAGGATGATGGGCTTGAAAACTTTCATATGGAGTTTGTTTTCTTTATGGCAAAAGCTAGCCATGGGGGCAAAGAAACTGCCCCTGCCTCAATTGCTGACAGTTACTGTCTAAACTGGACCAGCAGGACACAAGAAAGGTGACCACTGAGCTTTGCCAAGAGAAGGTAGGCCAGTCCTTCAGAATTACCTACTTCACAGGAATGTCTGTCAGATAAATAGGCCTATAGGCCAGAGTTGGGTGCTCCAACATTGCAGAAGAACTTTGGTTGATTGCCCAGGCAGCCTGATGTCCTGTCATTAGGTAACATGTCACCCTTCTGGGGTCGTTGATGGAGTGGAAGGATAAATAATTACAATTATAGTTTTCCTTAGTTATAATAGAAAGTAAATTAGAAACAAAACTTTAGATTCAACAAGATAAGATAGATAATTATTTTCTTTAATTTTGCCAATGCAAATAGATTGAACATTGTTACTGTAATTCTTACTTAATAATTGTTTTTGTTGTATATAGTTTTACTTTATTAAGGTTAAAATGTTACTTTTTAAGTAGACAAAAAGGTGGAATGCTGTGGAACAATTTCTTTCTACACTATGACTGTATTACTCTCATTGGTTAACAAAAAGTTGGCAGGCTGGTAGTTGGACAGGAAGTTAGGTGGGAAAACCAAACTGAGAATGATGGGAAGAAGGAGGGAGGAGTCAGGAGAGAAGCCAACCAGCTGCACAGGAAGTAAGACATGCTGGAGGACAGGTAAAGCTATGAGTACATTGCAATACATAGATTAGTAGAAATGGTTAATTTAAACTTAAGTGTTAGTTAGTAACAAACCATAGCTATCAGCTGAGCATTTATAATTCATAGCAGTCTCTGAGTCACTTATTTGGGCCTGGGCAGTTGGGACAGGAAATATCCGTTTACAACATCCAGCTGGAGGCCCATTGGATTTTTGTTCCTAACACAAATAGTCCTGTGCCTTATTCTGAATGATCAGAAACTCACACTTTTATATGACTTACTGATTTTAAATGATGCAGTGGATAAATAAAATGCAATTTGAGTGCCAAATGCAAGCTTGAACATAAATTTTGATTTCAAGAAGTGCTGAACCTAGAAAAATTTGAATTTTTGCCAACTGTTTCTTTACAATCTTTAAAGCAGAGTTTTGTGTTATTTAACCTTTTGGTAGAAAAGGCAGTGTATTTTGCTTATATTTACCACAATAGATAGGTCATTTTCACATGATAGTATGACATACATGGTCACCTCAAAATGAACACAGTGCCCGGAGAATTATGTAATATAAGATGGAAAAAGAATGACTTTTTGCTTTTCTGTCCTGGTCTATCTACACAGGACTCCATTCAGCCATGGAGAAACCTTTCTTAGAAACACAGATCAGGTAAGATGGGTGTCAGAGGAGAAATGAATTTAAGATGGGGAGGGTCTGAGATGCAGTTTATGAGAGAAAAACTGAAGGATACCATACTACTTTGGTAACAAAGGGCTCATTTGCTTCATTGTAGCTGGGAAAGTCAAAGATGGAAAGCTTCACAGGAAGACAAGTCTGAGATTAGCATAAGAAAGCTTCTACAGTGCTGTAATGGAGCCTCTCTTGTAAAACTTTCAACTTTCCTTAATTGAAGCAAATTGCAGAAATTACCTCAATTTCAAATAGCACATGTTGGTGAGAAAAGAAAACTCTGAAATGGTCACTGATTAAACCAAATGAAAGACTAATGAAACATGTTTGCCAGTACCAGCCAGAGATGCATCTGAGCTGTGCCTAAGGGACTTCTTAACTGACTGTCTGGCATGGCATATTTGCATTTGAGCCATGCTTTGTTTACTTGGTTGAAAACAAAACAAAACAAAAATAGAAAAATGAAACAAAACAAGAAGTACTCAAACAAAACCATGGGCTCTGTTTTGTGTCGGCCAACTACTCCTGAGATGTACAGAGATATATTTTAGATGGATAGGTATTCTTCAAAACTTTCAAAGACCTATAGAATATGGCATATAACCTGTTTTAAGAGCTTAGACTTTTCTCAACAGTGAGAAATGTCTGCTTTTGTCAGCAACAATTACTTCAGAAAGGTTGGTGGGCATTGAAGAAACTCATTATGAAATTTGGCTTCAATATGACAAGGCTAGCCATTTGGGCAAGAAACTGCTCTTGCTTGAATTGCTTGATGGTATGCTGTATGAACTGGGCACATAGGTACCACAAAAAAAAGTGACTGCTGTACTTTCCAAAAGATAGGATGGTCCTTCAGTTTTCCTGCTTCACTGAAGAAGCTGCCAGACATTCTGCAGGACAAAGAAGAAAGCAACTGATGAACTTTACCAGTACAAGGCAAAACAGATTTTCAAATATCCTGCTTCACTGACAATCTGCTAGATATTATGGGCCTGTAGGCTGACGATGGATGCCCCGTGTTACAAAAGAAGTTTGGGTGACTGTCCAGGCACCAAGATGTCTCTGTCAATTTTAGAACTTTGGAAGTTGCTTACAATGTGCTTCCTGTTTACTTACATAATATTATATCCTTCTGGGATCTTTGATGGAGTTGAAGACTATATAGCTATAGTTATAGTTTTCCTTAAAGATAAATTAGATATAAAACTTTAGACTCACAAAAGATAGATGATAGAGTATTTTCCTTAATTTGCCAAATGTAAATGAACTAAGTATTGTAACTATAATTCTTCCTTGATAACAATTTTTATATATTTAATTTTACTGTGTTAAAGTTAAACCTTCCTTTTTAATTAGACAGAAAAGGGAGATGATGTGGGATATCCTTCTGTATATGTGTTGCATTTATTGATTGAAGAATAAAACTGTTTCTTTCAATGACTTAGTAGGGTAAAACCAGGGAGGAAATCTGAACAGAGAGAGAGAGAGAAGCCAGAGTCAAGGAGACACAATGTTGCCACCAAAGGAGAAAGATGCTGGAGCATTACCAGTAAACCACAGCCTCATGGTGACTCATAGATTAATAAAAATGCTTAATTAATAAAATAATTAATTAATAGCTAGCTAGGAATGTGCCTGAGCCATTGGCCAAACAGTGTTGTAGTCAATATAGTTTCTGAGTGAATATTCAGGTCTGAGCAGCCAGGAAATGAAAGCACAGTCTCTATTTACACTCATCAGCTTCAGGCTTGATGAGGGTCAGCATCCTATCTGTGAAGGGTCAGTTCCACAGGGAAACAACACCTCAGAGTATACACAGTAATTAAGGAAGGCAATTAACAAGCACCGTCAAGGTCTTGGCCATTTTAAGTGGTTCAGGTGATGTGGACGCCTAATGTGCAAAGGATGGAAATGCCAGAAACAAACACTAATGTAAAGGGAAGCACAGGAAACCTATAGCTCATTTACACCTTCAGGTTCTTGATTCAATTCAGGAAGCTAACGCTAGGTCTCAGCTGATAGAGTAGGTGCTACAATTAAACTGCTTGTTTTTGGCAAAATAAGCTAATCATCTTCCTGCAGTTAAATCAAAAGGAACAAACCATAATAGTAAGGAAGGATATAGAGACTTGAAACATTAAGGGTACATGGGATTGGATAGGAGCCCCTCACCTTGACCTTCCCCAGCTGAGAGTCAAGACTTTACCTACACAGAAACATGTTCCTTTTATAAGGATATATATTCAAGGCCTAAATGCATACATGGCCTTCTCATTTCCTAGTTGTAAACTGCAATTTTCCAGGAATTTTGTGAGAAACCCTTTTTAGAGCAAAAATTGTATTTTAGCCTCTTGTTCAACTCCTGTGACAGATGGCTTTGTCTTATCAGATTTAACCATATTCAAGCCATCTCCAGAGCCACCTTATAATCCCATAATTGAAAAAGAGAGAAAGGAGGGAAAAAAGTTTATTAATAACCTCCTGAGCTATGACTTGAGCCATCAAAATTGCATTTATCAATACTACTAAGACACTAAAGTGTGGCTCCCTTGAGAAGCCCTCACCTATACTCTTGGGTGCACTCTGCTCTATTCTTTCTTTTAATAATTATCTATGAACTCCAATGCTGAAATCTACACTAAATTTTCTTCTTTCAATAATCTCAAGTCCTGATTCAAACTGAAATTCTTCTCTGTAGCAAAATCAAGGATCTGGCTTCACCTAAGTGGAGGTTTCTGAAATAGCTTTCCTTAGCTTACTGGTAGCAATCACTTGTTGTGCAGCAATGGAAAAAAGCATGTATGTGTCTCAGAGGGAGAACAGAACTGAGATAAGAATTACTCTTTAGTTTACAAAAGGCTATTCAAACATTCTCTCTCTCTCTCTCTCTCTCTCTCTCTCTCTCTCTCTCTCCTCTCTCCCCCTCTCTCTGTGTCTGTGTATGTGTGTCTGAGTGTGTGTGTGTATAAGAAATCAGACTCAGCGTTTTATGTGCTAAGCATGTGCTCTACTAGGTACACATTTCTGCTTTTTATATTTATTATCATACATGTATGTGCTTGAATGCCTGTATGTACACTATGTGTATGCAAATACCTGCAGGATCCAGAAGAGGGTACTGCATCCCCTGGAACTGGAGTTCCAAGTGGTTGTGAGCCACTCAAAGTAGGTGGTGAAAATTCAACTTGGGTCTTTTGCAAGAGCACCAAATATTCTTAATTTCTGAGCACTTTCCAGCCCCAGCTACACATTGTTACAGATTGCTGGTTAGAATGTTTTCTCTGTGATCTTACAGTGTGGGACTGCCAGTTAATAGTAGAGTTCTGATCTACCTTTCTGGTTCCCCATTTCTTAAATTATGGCATATAATATCAGAATGTATCTCATAGGGGATCTAAGGTTAAATGAGATAATATAGTGTAGCGTTTAAAATCATATATGGGTATGATGATCTTTCAAAGTCAGATGCTTGATTTCATAACCATCTATTCTGGTCATACTCATTCCTTATTGCTGTGGAATAATCCTTTTGTACACTGTGAAGATGGTTTTTTTCTCATTGGTTTAATAAAGAGCCAACTGGCCAGTAGCTAGGCAGAAAGAGGTTAAACAGGAGTGATAGACTAAGAGAATGCTGGGAAGAAGGAGGGTGGAGTCAACCAGCCAGATGCAGAGGAAACAGGAGATGAACATATCATGCTGACAAAAGTTACTGCCATGTGGTAAAACATAGATAAGAAATATGTTAATTTAAATTGTAATAGCTAGTTAATAACAAGTCTAAGCTATCACCTGAGCATTCATAATTAAGAAGTCTCTGTGTCATTATTTGAAAACTTCCTGGTAGGACAGAAAACCTCGCCTACACCTTATCTCCTCCTCTCCTACTAGCCTTTCCCACCTCTAAAGAAACCCTCTCTCCCAGTTTCATGCCTTGTTGGTTCCTGTTGTGTTTTTGTTTTATGACCCACTGAGTTTAACCAGGGTTACCCACATGGGTATAAGTGTTGAGTTATTTACAGAGAGTCTGGCAACTTGCCAGTGTTTACACCACTAATGTAGCATGAAGGGCCAGCTTGTTGGTTTCTGTCCTGCCTGGTCCCCACAGCTGTTTAGCCCCAAAGAATCACACAGAGAGTCTACATTAGCTTATAAACTGATTGGCCCATTAGCTCAGGCTTCGTATTAGCTCTTATAAGTTATATTAACGCATTATCCCTATCTATGTTAGCCACATGGCTCAGTACCTTTTTCAGCGGGGCAGGTCACATCCTACTTCTTCAGTGGTCTGTGCAGGAATGCCGAGAGAGCTTCCTGCTTCCCAGAATTCTCCTGTTCTCCTTGCTCTGCCTCTACTTCCTGTCTGGTTGTCCCACCTATACATCCTGGCTAATGGCCAATCAGCATTTATTTAAATCATGATTGACAGAATACAGAAATTCTCCCACCCCACACTAATGATAACTACTTTTCCTTTCCTAGTAGCCTAATGCCCAGCTAAGAGTTTGATGATTTTGATTTGAATTTTTTTAAAAAAATGTTTGAGCAACCTCTCAACCCAGACAGATCCTATACACATTTTTCCAGGGACTAGCCTGCTAAGTCTTTCTGATCCTCCACTCCTCACATACTACCCCAAGCTCCAGATCTAGCACAAATTTAACAGTTAGTCTCCCAACCTATTCTGACCACAATTGCTATCTGATAACCAACCTCTAGTTTTTCATCAGGACCCTCCCTTCTTGCCCCTGACCCACAGACTTCTCTCATGCCATATTCAACATCTCTAATCTGCTGTATCATGAAACCCTTCTCCTGGGTTAATCCTGCTGAGTCTTCCAGTTCTTCCCATCCACTCACCCTCTGCATCCTGAGACTTGCCCCCATACTCTTGGGTTGGGTAAAGACACACATCCTGTACACAAGCTCAGTATCCTGTGTTCACCAGATTTCATCCCTCCTTTTGAATGTATAGGCCCAACCACTCTGACAAATTATCTCTTTGGCTCCAACATGCTCTACCTATGTCTGGCAGTCAATGTTCTACCTATATCTGGCAGAAAAATAAGAAAAGAAATCCACATACCCAGATGTCATCATAATATTTTTTTAAAAAATGAAATAACAAGGCATAATCTCCCTCTAAATCCAAGCAGTCCAATAGACATCTTTGGCAATGAAAATAACTCAGATGAATCTCAGGACAGTGAATTTAAAACAACAATCACAAACTTCAACAAAGAATTCAAGGAACTTAAAGAATAGCTCAATGAAATTAAAGAAAAATAATTAATGGCTGATTAATTCTGAAGAAAAGACAAGCATAGGGCTGATGGAAATAATAAAGACAATACAGGACCCCAGGACCAACCTTAAATCAGGAGATAGAAATATTGAAGAGGACTCAAGCTAAAATAAAGATGTAATTGAGAAACCCAATAACTCAACCAGAAAACTAAAACGAAAGCCATACAATTACAATGAATTAAGAAGACAGAATATCAGGACTAGAAGAAAAAGATAAAAGAATCTACACCAAACATCAAATGAATATAAATTTAAAAATATAGGAAATGTGGGGCACTATGAAAAATATTCTTATTATAGGTATAGATTGGGTAGAAGAACCCAAATCAACAGCATAGACTAGATCTTCAACAAAATCATAGAAGAAAATTTCCTAAAACAGTGGAAAGACACACTGATACACATACAAAAAGCACACAGAAAAACAAATAGATAAAACCAAAAAAGAAAATTCCCATTGCACATTATAGTTAAAACACTAACTATGCAGAACAAAGAAAAGTGAAAGATCGAAAGTGTTGAAAGATTCAAGAAAAAAAGTCACATATAAAGGATTTTTATTTGTTTTTGAGACATGGTCTTTCTATATCATCTCAACTGTCCTGGAGTTCACTATTTAGATCAAGCTGGCCTCAAATTCACAGAGATTAACCTTCCTCTGACTCCTGAATGCTGGGATTAAAGGTATGTGTCACCGCACCTGGCAATTAGTAAATATTTTAAAAATTTGTATTTCATTAAGTTTGAAAATCTAACAAAAATGGGTGAATTTCTAGGTTTAATCAAACCACCTAAATTAATTCAAGAAGACAACAATCTAAGCAGACCCATGAGAAATGAGAAGATTGAAAGAGTAAGAAAAAGTCTTCCAGCTTAAAAATAAAATGGTCCAGGACCAGATGGATTCGTGACAGAATTCTGCTAGACACTTGAAGGAGATCTGGTGAATATCTATTATAATATTCTAAATTTCTTTGGGTATCTGTTTTAATGTTTTCTCATTCATTTCTGATTCTGTTCATTTGGGAGCCTCTCTTTGTTTTGGCAAATTGGGCCAGACATCTGCTAATCTTGTTTATTTTCTTAAAGAACCAGCTCTTAGATTCATTGACATTAGAAAATGGAAATGATCATGGAATGATAAAATTAATCTTGTGAAAAATGGCCACTTTACCAAAATCTATTTCTCATTAAAATACTCATCTTAGTATTTACAGAAAGAGAAGTAAGTATCCTAAAAAATACTCATCTTAGTATTTACAGAAAGAGAAGTAAGTATCCTAAATTCACATGAAAGCACAAAAGACACTGAAAAAAGGACAGAATCAAGCAAAAAGAACAGTGCTGAAAGAATTATTCTTCCAGATCTCAAGACATATTACAGAACCATAGTAATGAAAACAATATGGTACTGGCACAAAAACAGACATGTAGACCAATGGGACAAAACTGAAGACCCAAACATGAGTACACTAAACTATATTTGACAAAGATGCCAAAAATATATGTTGGGGAATAGAAAGCATCATCAATAAGTAGTGCTGGGAAAATTGGATGTCCTTGTACAGAAGAACAAAACTAGATCCATGGTTATCACCTTACCCAATAACTGAAAACAGGGCCGGGCTGTAGTGGCGCACGCCTTTAATGCCAGCACGTGGGAGGCAGAAGCAGGTGGATCTCTGTGAGTTCTAGATCATCCTAATCTACAGCGCTAATTCCAGGACAGCCACCAAAGCTACACAGAGAAACCCTATCTCGAAAAAGTGAATAGTAATAATAATAATAATAAAAAGAAAAGAAAAAGAAAAGAAAGAAATGTGAAACATTGAAACTGCTAAAAGAAAACATGGACAGTAGCCTATGTAATTTAGGTGTGAGGAAGTACTTTCTGAATACAACTCTGTTTGCCCAAGAATTAAGGGCAAATTGATATGTAAGACTTCATAAAACTAAAAAGATTCTACACAAATAAAGAGATCATCAATCAGATGAAGAGAAAGCCCACAGAAAGGGAGAGAATCTTTGCTAAGTATACATTTCACAGAGGATAAATATTTAGAATATATAAAGATGTCAAACACAAAGAGTCAAACAAAGCAAAAAAAAATCCATGCTACTCATGGGAATAGGCCTGAAACATTAATAGAGAGCTGTCAAAAGACATTTTTAAAATGTCTAATATATACTTCAAAAATATGCATCATCCCTAGAAATTAGAAAATACAGTCAAAACAACTTTTAGGTTTCATCTTACCACAACAATAATGCCAAAGATCAACAAAACAACTTACAACAAATGCTGGAGAGGGTGTGGGGAAAAGAAACCCTCATTCACTGTTGGTGGGGTTGCTTACTCACACAGCTCTCTGGAAACCACTGTGGAAAAACCACAAAGAGCTAAAAATAAATATACTGCATGGCCCAGTTATACCACTCCCTGGTTTATGCCCAAAGGACTAGACATCCTATTCCATAGAGACTTGCTCAGCCATGTTCAATTCTGCTCTCTTCACTATAGCTAGGGATGGAAACAACCCAAATATCCTTCTGTTAATAAATGAATAACAAAAATGTGGTTCATATACCCTATCAAATGTTATTCGGCTGTAAAGAAAAGTAAAATCACAAAATTTGCAGGTAAGTGGATGGATCTAGAAAAGATTACATTAGAGAGGTAACCCAGACCCAGAAAAGACAAATGTTCTCTCTTCTGAGCTACTAGCTCCAAATCTTCAAATGTGAATAGAAAGCATGGAGCAACTGCAGAAACCAGGAAAATAAAAAGGGACCATTGTCTGGTTGGTTGGGTGAAGAAGTAATAGAGAGGGGAATACCAAGGTGTGAGTGGCCTGATAGGGAAATGAAGATGGAGTCGGCTCTAATGAGGGATGGCAACAGAAGACAAATATATAAGGAGGATAAGAACAACTCTAAGGATTTCTAAAAAAGTAAGAATTAGCCATACTGTTAATTATCCACCTAATATTACCTATAATACACATGTGTAGGTGTAAAAACATACATAGTTTAAATGATTTCTCATTTGGACTGACAATGCTCTATTAAGAGTCATCTAACAAAAAAGCCCAATACTATGCTTGAGAAGTTTTCAATTTTTGGTTAAGGGTGTTCAAGAGACTCTCAAAATATTGTAGGCTATTGCCATTGCTCTTTGTTTTCCCCAGAATTGGAAGGTAAGTCCTTAATGACATCATGCATTTCAGAAAAAGATTTGGAGCTGGAACTGACCTGAAAACATCCTTCCAGAGTTTTAGCTTTCATGGCACCTAAAGACACTGTGCAAGTTTCCAAAGGAGAGAAGCAACCAACACTTCTACCCAGCTATGATGCTGTGAATGATATAACACCAGCGTATAGCAAAACATCAACAATAGAGTTCTTCATACGGACCACAACATCTCTAGGAATAGACTTTTGACCAGGTGTGCAGTAGAAGGCATCTTTTCTATCTCATGGAGTAGGCCTACCATCTAATTAGGAAATAGATGCTTAACTCTAGAACAGCTATACCACTGTTTCATCTGTGGGCAGTCTGGCAGGTCAGTATATGACACACAGAGTCAGTAGCTGGGTTAGGTTATTGATGACGTTCCTCTGCAACAGCTGGAATAGCACCTTCGAGCACTAAAGATGCTAGCCAGCAAGGAGAAAGCTTTCAGCTCAGCTTCAGTTTTAAATCTTACATCTAAAATGTGTGTTGTCTTCAGTAAAAAGGTCTTACCATCTAGCTTTGGTGACATGTGACAGTGACAAGGGCAGTGACATTAGCCTGTATTGTTCTGGGAGTCTCTAGGGCAGCGGTTCTCAACATGTGGGTTATGACCTTTAGGTTGCATGTCAGATATTTGGCATAGCAGATATTTATATTACAATATGATCCCAGCGTGAGGAACTGTATTAGAGTATCACAACATTAGGAAGATTGAGAACCACTGCTGATCCTGGGCCAACAATTTTAGAAAGATAACCCACACCAACACTGAAATTTTGGTTTAAAAATCTATGACTTCTAATAGCAGCATTACCCACCCATGTGGAGTAGCTCTGTTAAAGCTTTTTATCTTTTTAGTTAGCCCCTAAAGTGGTAGGTTCCTATATAGCTTTTTCATGCATTCATAGCTTTGGTTGCTCCTCCCTCTGCTCCATCTCCCAGAACTGGGAGAAAATCAGTTACCATTGTTCAAGGCATCTAGCCTGTGGACCTTTGTTCTAACAGTCCGAGCAAACTGACCTCAGCAGCTTTTCCCTTGTGTTTCTCTTGAGGTGTATTTCTAGTTAGGGTTCTCTAGAGGAACTTGAAGAATGAATATATGTGTGTGTGTGTGTGTGTGTGTGTGTGTGTGTGTGTGTGTGTGTGTGTGTGTGTGTGTGTATTATGGGATTTGTTACATATATAAATATATATGGGATTTATTGCAATGATTTACAGGCTGTGGTCCAGCTAATTCAACAATGGCTGTCTATGGAAAGAAAGTCCAAGAATCCCGTAGTTGTTAAGTCAACAAGGCTATATATCTCAGATGGTCTTCAGTAAAAGTCAGAATTTTTGAAGAAGTAGGATCTAATGCCTATGAAGGAATGGACTTACTAGCAAGAGCGAGAGCAAACATGCAAAGTAAGAGCTTCCTTCTTCATGTCCTTTTTACAGGCTACCAGCAGAAGACATGGCCCAGATTAAAGGTGGATCTTCCCACTTCAAAGATCTGGATTAAAGGGGTATCTTTCAATATGAAAGATGCAAATTAAAAGTGGGTATTTCCTCCTCAAATGATTTAATTAATAAAAAATTCCTCAGCCAGGCAGTGGTGGCACATGCTTTTAATCCCAGCACTCAGAGGGCAGAGACAGGCAGATCTCTGTGAGTTCAAGGCCAACCTCGTCTACAAGAGCTAGTTCCAGCACAGGCTCTAAACTACAGAGAAACCCTGTTTCAAAAAACCAAACAAACAAAGAAAAAAATTCCTCAAGGGTGTGCCCAACTGCTTGGGTTTTAGTTAACTTCAAAGGTTGTCAAGTTGACAACCTAAAATGGCCATTACAGGTGGCATCACAATGTGAACAGTGTTGTCTTATAACTACATCTAGGAAGGAGGCACATTGTACACTTTTCTACAGGATAGGGCCACTTGAAATAAAGAATTAAGACCATCCTGTTTATTGCATTACATTTATAACTTCAGCAAACAAACACATCAAATCACGTGTACAATTTCAATAGACTTTCCCCTTGAAAATCACAGAAACTGGAAGTGCAGACTCATAGCTTTAACACTGGCATACGTATTCTTTTGATTGTAAAGCATGACTAATAGCATAGGACATTATCATCCTGTCAGAGGGTTTCTGAAGAGCGATCCAACAGTGTGCCAAGTACACAAAGCATCCTAGAAAGTCTGGTTTCCTGGTGTTTTAGCTCTCCAGGGGCTGCTGTCAGTGGAAGAATGGCTGTTTCTCTAAGGCCTCGCTGTCGGTCTCCAGGGCACTCAGATCTACAGAGTCTTTGATAAATAGTTCTTTGGCAGAAGCACTAAAGTTTTCAGAAGATTCCCATTTAAACATTTTCCTGTGGTGTGCACTTCCTCGAAAGATGAAGTAGCAGAGCCAGCTAATTTCTCTTTTTACACAGAAACTCTTGACTATCCCTTTGCTTTAGCATTAAGAATAACCCCAGCCCCATTACATATAGGAGACAGTAATTTAAAGTGCAGACGCTTGGCTCATCGAGCTTTGATGAGATAACCAGTTAGTGTAACCAGTGATGCTTCCTGACAGGGTGCACTGGGAAGGACATGGGCCACTTCTCTGTCACCCCTGGCTAAAAGCACATAACCTGGGCCTGATCATAAGAAGCAGCAGACTTTCTGTGTGCTTCAAAATGTCAAGGCCGTAAAAGAAAGACCAAGTTTCTTAGCTAGGGTTTCTATGACTGTGAAGAGACACCATGTCCATGGCAACTGTTGTAAAGGAAAAACATTTAATCGGGTTACTTACATTTTCAGAAGTTTAGTCCATTATCATCATGGTGCAACATGGTAGTGCACAGGCAGGCATGGTGCTGGAGAAGCGACTGAGAGTCGTGTACCTTGAACAGCAGGCAACAGGAAGTGAACTGAACTAGAAGAAGTTTGAACATAGGAGACTGCACAGTGATTCACATCCTCCAAGGCTATACTTAACAAGGCCAAACCTTCTAATAGTGCCATTCTCTATGTGTTAAAGGGGCCAGTTACATTCAAACTGCCACCCCAAGGAAGCACTTCAGATTAAGAGAGATAAGACGTGACAACTAAATTCTATGTTTGAGCTTAGATTTTGTTCTGATAAGAAATTTTTTGTTTTTTCTTCTTACAGACAGATTATCACTATGTACCCATGGTGGCCTCAAACTCACATTCCCCCATTTTAGCCTTCTAAGAGCTATGTTTATCAATATCAGCTACCACACCCATCTCAGAAATGGTTTTGTGCTGTTAAAGAAAACCATTATATCACTCAGTGGTACAACACCTGTTTAGCAGGTAGGAGGCCCTGGGTTCTATCTCAACACAGGGACAAAATGCAAGGAGATGATGAAATAAAGAAGGAAAGAGGAAAAACATTAATGAGACAGTTTGTTAAATTTAAGTCTACTAATAATGTAATAATAGTGTATTGGTATTAACTTCCTGATTTTCATACCTACACTATGCTGACATAAGCAAGGGCCTTTTGTGTTTGGTTTTAAGTGGTGAAGTTCACATGGATCTCATGTTTGCCCTCAGATTCATTTTTACATTATACCTGCAGGAGACTCTTGGTTTATGGAATATAGGAGTAAACATATAAGTATTTTGTTGTTGTTGTTTTTCAAGACAGGGTTTCTCTGTAGCTTTTGAGGAGCCTGTCCTGAACTAGCTCTTGTAGACCAGGCTGGCCTTGAACTTACAGAGATCCACCCGCCTCTGCCTGAGTGTGGATCTCCTGAGTGCTGAGATTAAAGACATGCGCCACATATAAGTATTATTTGTTGCATTTTCATAGCTTTAGTATATATCTTAAAAGTATACAGTATGTACTTCTATCACCTGAGTATGAGAAAACATCATGGTCTCAAAGTCAGCTTGGGTTATGTATCAAGACCTGGTCTCCAAAAACCAACCAACCAATCAAACAAGCAAGCAAATGAAACAGCATATTGTATCTTCTCGGACAAGAAATAACTTAGATGGCAGATCTACTACAGTGTTCCCACTACCTCCATGCAAATGTTGCCCAAAATTGAACTGAAATTAGAAACAAAGTGTAAGTATTTTTGATATATTTGAAATGAAAATTCAAATTCTTTGTGCCATTCTCTTGTTGGTCACTAAATTCCTAGCTTATTTCTAAAGACCACAGTATTAGCAGTCCATTTCGTATTGCCATAACAAAGATCTGACGTTGCATACTTCATAAAGAAAAGAGGCTCATTTAATCTGCAGTGGTTTAAGATAGAACTGCCATGTGCTATAGATTTATGAATTTTGGCAATTAAATATGTGATATACCCTGATGAGTGTGTGTGCTTGTGTGTGTGTTTGCTTGTGTGTGTGTGTGTGTGTGTGTGTGTGTGTGAGTTATAGTTTGAATCTAAAATGGCTCCTTCAGACTCGTTAGTTTGAATACTTGATCCCCTGCTGGTGAAACTACTTATGAAAGTCTTATAACTTTTGGGACATGTGGCCCAACAAGCAGAAATAGAATCTTGGGATGAGCTTTGAAGGTGATATTCTCTTCTCTTGCTGGCTTAAGGACTGTTTCCTGACCTGACAATATGTGAAGTTTTTTATAAAGTGGACAGAGGCACCAACACCACCATGGAGAGTCACCACCACCATGGATAGTCACCTGAACCACCATGCCTTCATCTCATGATGCATTACATCCTCTAAACAGTGAAACAAAATAACCCTCTCCTTCTACCCACTCATAAACACACACAAAATGCACATACATATACAAATACATCAATATAAAAATATTTTATAAATTTGGGGACCACCATGTCAGATTAAATGTTAAAATTCTCTTAAAAATAGCACACCCAGAAGCCCGATATGTTAGTCTAA
This sequence comes from Ondatra zibethicus, assembly GCA_004026605.1. Classification (NCBI taxonomy): domain Eukaryota; kingdom Metazoa; phylum Chordata; class Mammalia; order Rodentia; family Cricetidae; genus Ondatra; species Ondatra zibethicus. Next base: position 9,666 of record PVIU01014455.1, on the reverse strand, counting down.
CACTTAGGAAGCTGAGGCTAGAAAATAACAAGATCAAGGCCAGACTGTGCTAGAAAGTGAGACTCTGTCAATCAATCAAACAAATAAGGAACCATTGGGTAGATGTTGGGGTCCAGCCTTGATGGGTTCATACATTCCAGGGTAAGGGTGTGTGGATTAGAAATGTTAGGCAGAAAAAGCAGAGATACAAAAGGAAAGGCAGAGACACAGAATAGAGTTGGGAGGGCAGCCCAGTGAATACTGAATCTGCCCACATTAATTTTTCTTAGGCTATATATACTTCAATCCAAAGAGGAGGGGGGGTACACAAAAGACCTGTTTACCAAAATGCAAGGAACAAAGTGATCATCTTCTCAAATACCCAAAACATCAAGCAACCACACTCTAGGTTAAAATATCCCATTAGTAGCCACACTCTGGGTTAAACCTCCTGTCAATAACCTTGAAGGAGCAAGAATAGGCCTGAACTCTCTGACTTTTAGTCAAAGTGGAATGAACCCACAACTGTGGGCTCCGACAGATAGATAGTATGCTTTAAGCATGGGCTTTTACTTGGTAAGCTTTGTGACTGATTTTTTTTCCCTTCAAAGAGATATTTTTCAATGGTGTAAAGGCTTATTATTAACTATCTCTTACAACTTAAATTAACCCATAATATTTGTCTATGGTTAGTACCATGTGGCTTGGTATCTTTTCTCAGTAAAGCATTCTTGTCTTGCTTTCTCTGCTTCTGGATGGATGACTACTGCATCTCTGCCTTCCCTCTTCCCAGAATTCTCCTAGTCTGGTCACCCCCACCTATACTTCCTGTCTGACTACTGGCCAATCAGCGTTTTATTAAACCAATACAAGTAACAAATCTTTACAGTGTACAAGAGCATTATCTCATAGTATTTCCCTTATTTTCTTTTCAAAACAAGAATTCTGAATCTAATCTTCATTTAGCTTTTTTCCTGACCATTATCCATAATGACTTGTAACCAAAACTCTAAACAAAGGCAAACATCCATAATCCATTTTTTTGAGAATATGGGCATAATTTTCTAGGCTACTTCCTGCTGATTGGGGATGCTGATAATCTTATGAGGACCCAAAGAAAATTTGGGATTATGTCAAGTCCTGACTGGAGTATTCTCTGAGGCTTGATCTTCTCAGCCAGCAGTCTTGAAGCTGTTCTGGATGTAGAACTCAGAGAAAACTCCAACAGAAGTTCTCTGAAACATTGGCTCATCTGGGCCATTCACTTCTATCAGAGATTTTTCAGGGGATCTTCCCCTATCAAACCGGATTTTTCTTAACCCAAAATGAATCCACAGCCTCTCATTTCCTATGGAAACAAAAACAAAACCTCTTCTCCAAATTAGCTTATCTTTTGACTTAAATTTTGAAGTCAAGGCATTTTAAAAATATAAAGGTTGGACAAATCCAGCAGCATTTATAATCAAATGTCTTTTAGCAGTTGTTGCTCCTTCCTCAGCAGTCAAACAATTCAAGACAACACAATAACATACAGTATCCAGATTCTTTGTTTATTTTCCGTTTTTACGTGTTTTTTTTAAACTCTATTTCCTTTGTTTTTATTTTTTAGCTTTTTTTGAAACAGGGTTTTTCTGTGTATCTTTGGCTGTCTGAAACTCACTTTGCAGAAGACCATGTTGTCCTTGAACTCACAGGAATCTGCCTGCCTCTGTCTCCCAAGTGCTAGGATTAAACGCATATTCTACCACATCTGATTACTCTATTTCTTTTATTTAAGGACTTCCTCTATCCTTTTCCTTTTCTCTCCTAAGTCTACATATATTTTTTAACACACTGTAATCCATTTAGAGGCTTTTTTCCCCATCTGAATCTGTCTTTACTGTATATCTCTATCTTTTTCTGAGCACATGAGTCTTTAATCTGCTAAGCAATATTGCTAGAATTAAAGCTGTGACTTTGGTGGCTGACTCTACCCTATTTCTTAGCTTCCCAAGAGTCTAGCTTCGTAATGGAGGTACTGGTGGGAGCCACATTTATTGCCACAACTCTGCAGAGTTTCTAGGTCCATTCTACCACCAAGAAGCCTAAAGTCGGCTGCATATAAACACCATTTAAGTGTTTGGTGAAGGGCTGCAAGGTTTTTACTGTTAATGCTGAGTCAGGAAAACTCTCTTAAAGCAGCCATGCCTCTCTGCTTGCTACCAGCAAACAACCTACCAGAGAAAAAATGGTTACCAAGAAGCTGCACTTGACTTTGTTCTCGTCTGTCTAAATCCTTTTTTCTAAAAAACAAAAAAAAAAAAAAAAAAAAGCTTTCTCAGGCTTTATGTGGGAATTCTTGCTAAACATTTGGGCAACATTTTAGACAGAAGTTTCTGTTTCACCTGGTACTGCAGTCATTCAATTCCAAAAACACACAGGAAGGAGCATAGCCAAGAAATTATAGAAAGGAAACAAATAAAGCTATAATTACTGAAACACAAAGTATAACCAAGAACACAAACAGTAAGAAAAGCAGCAAAGTGAGAACAATCAACACACACTTTTCACTAATAACTTTAAATAGTAATGGTCTTTACTCTCTGAAAACACAGGTTATCTGAATGGATTAATAGAGGAAATCCATATTTCTGTTGCTTATAATAGAAATTCATCTTAGCTTTAAAGATATGTACTACTCTAAAGTTAAAGATTGGAAAAAGTTCTCCAAGAAGATGTAATGAGGAAGCAAGCAAGTATTGCCTCCCTAATATCTGACAAAATACAATCCAAACCAAGACTAATCAGAAGAGATAAAGGACACTTCATTCTGATCAAGAAAACAGTTAACTAAGAGGACACTGCAAATCCTAAACACATGCATCAAACCCTTTTCATCTCTGATTTTATTAATCTGAGTCTTCTTTCTCTTTTGACTAATTTGACTAAATGTTATTCTTGCTACTCTTCCAATGAATCAATTCTTTGTTCCATTGTCTCTTTGTATGACCTTTTCAAATTTCTTTATTAATTTTAGTGGTGCCATAAGCTTTCCTTTCAGCACTGCCTTTCTGTCTGTCTGTGTGTTACTTTTATTGGCTAAGGAATAAAGAACTGCTTTGAGCCTATGGCAGGGAAGAACAGAACTTTATTCATTTACCAATAAAAGCAACGCATAGACAGAAGGACCTCCCACACCACAAAGTTTATGGGCTTCCTGTATATAGCTTTATGTTGATACTTGTTCTATGTATCTCCATCCACTCCAGAACTTTTATCATAAATAGATATTAGATTTTATCAAAGGCCTTTTCTGTAACTAATAAGATGATCAAGTGATTTCTGTCACTTAGTCTTTTTATGTGGTGTATTAAGTGTATTGATTTATGTATGTTGAACCATCCCTACATCTCTGGAATAAAGCCAACTTGATTATGGTGAAAAATCATTTTGAAGCGTTCTTAAATTTGGTTTGCAAGTATTTCATTGAGAATTTTTTCATCAGAGATATTGATCTATAGTTTTCTCCCTTCCTTTTTATGTTTTTTAATTTTTTGGTTAAATCTTGTCAGGTTTTAGTATCAGGTTAATATTGACTTTGTAAAAGAATTAGGAAATGCTCCTTTCTTTTTTTACTTTTTGGGATAGTTTGAGGAATATTGGCATTAGTTCTTTGAAATGTCTAGTAGAATTCTGAACTAAATCCACATGGCTAAGGTTTTTTGTTAGTTGGGAGAATTTAAATTACTACTTCTATCTCTCTTGGGGGTTATGGGTCTATTTAAATTGTTTGCTTTCATTTCTATCAAATTTGATAGGGAATATATATCTAGAAATTAATCCATTTATTTTAGATTTTACAGTCTGGTAAATTGGAAGTTTTTAAACTGCTGAAGATATGGCTTAGAGGTTAAGAGCATTGGCTGCTCTTCCAGAGGACTTGAGTTTAATTTCTAGAAACCGCAGAGTGGCTCACAACCAATGAGATCTGCTGCCCTCTTCTGGCCTGCAGACATACATGCAGGCAAAACACTGTATATGTAATAAATCTTTGAAAAGAAAAGGAAGTTTTAAAAGTATGTTCTATGGTCCTCGGAATTTTCTCAGTTTCTCTTTAAATGTCTCCATTTTCATCTCTAACTTCACTAGTTTGGATCATTTCTTACATGAACTGAATGCATTAATGAGTTACCATTGGGATTTTGGGATATAAGCATGAAAAAGAACATAATTTAAGATTATAGCTATGCTGGGGTCATTCTTGAGGATTCCTGGGATTTTCCCTAGTGTTATGTTTCTCAATAGCCCTTTAATGGCTCCCTCAATCAAGATATTCTCTTTCCTTTCTCTTCCTCACTGTCCTTTCCCCCTTCTTGAGCATCCCATTCCCTCATGTTCTCTTCTTCCCTCCCCTTCTTCCCTCTTCCTCCCTTTCTCCCCTCCCCCTCCCCTTCCACCCTTCTTCTCCCCCCCCCCGCCCAATTTTCTCAGGAGTTCTTATCTGTTTCCCCTTCCCAGGGGGATCCAAAAGCCCAGGAATCCTCAAGGATGACCCTAGCTAAGACTCTAATCAACAGTGGAGAGAATGCCTAAATTGATCTTCACCTGTAATCAGACTGATGACTTAATTGTCGTCGTAGAACCTTCATCCAGCAACTGATGGAAGCAGATACAGAGATCTACAGCGAAGCCCTGGGCCAAGCTACCTGAGACGAGCCCAAGAGAGGGAGGAGCGATAATATGAGCAAAGGGGTCAAAACTATGATGGTGATAGCCACAGAAACAGCTGACTTGAGCTACTGAGAGCTCACTGACTCTGGACTGATAGAGAGAGAGAACCTACATAGGACCAAATTAGACCCACTGAATGTGGGGGACAGCTGTGAGGCTTGGACAGTCTGTGGAGTCACTAACTGTGGGACCAGGATTTATCCTTAGTGGCTTGAACTGGTATCTAGAAGCACATTCTTTTCGGAGGGATACCTTGCTCAGCCTAGATATGGGAGTGGGAGTTGAAGGCTTTGTCTTGCCTCCAAGTGAAGTGTCAGACTTTGTTGACTCCCCATGGGAAGCCTTACCCTTTTTGAGGAGTAGATGGGGAGGTAGGGTGGTGGGAAGGCAGAGGAAGTGAGTGGAGGGGAGGGAGTGGGAATAGGGATAGCTGTGTAAAAAGAGAAAAGATTGTGTTAAAAAAAACTCAATAAGAAAGAAGAAAAGATTATAGCTATGCATTAACTAAGGTTGTAAAAGATTAAGGCACGTAAGGTTGATTAATATATTGTTTACTTACAAAAAACAGGCTGAGTACATATCAGGATAGCAGTCTTAACTGCTGTATTATTAACTCTGGCTATGAGGTCCAGCAAAAATTCCAGTCTCTTAGAATATGAGATATTTTACAGCAATGCATTGCCATAATTGTGCTAGCTCTCTCTCTCTCTCTCTCTCTCTCTCTCTCTCTCTCTCTCTCTCTCTCTCTCTCTCTTTCAGTTAGTTTGACTACAGGTTTCTCAATCTTGTTAATCTTTTCAGAGTATTAATTCTTGCTTCTTTGATTTTTATTTCATTTTTGTTACATTAATTTTAGTCCTGATTTTGTTTATCTCTTCTCACTTGTTCATTTTGGGTCATCATGGTTCTTGGTTTTCTAGGGCCTTCAGGTTCATCAGGAAGCTGTTAATTTGAGATCTCTCAATTTTCTTATGTAGGGGCATAGTGCTGCAAACTTTGCTCATGACTGCTTTCATTGTGTTCTGTAGATTTTGGCATACTGTGATTTTATTTCACTCACTTCTGGAATTTGTAAATTTCCCTCTTGATTTCTTCCTCTACCCAATTGGTTTTCTCATGCGTCACTTATCTTCTATGAATCTGTATACTTTCTTTCTGTCTTTTGTTGTTGATACCCACCTTTAATGGATGCCTGTCAAGTAGATTGCAGGATGTGATTTCAATTTTCTTGCATTTGATTTCAGGATGTGATTCCAAGTTCCCTGCTCTTGCTGAGGCTTGCTTTGTGCCCTAATATTTAGCCTATTTTAAAGAACATTCCCATGGCTGCTGGGAAGAAACTATTGTTTGAGTGGAATGTGCTGTAGATGTCTGTTAGGTCCATTTGATTTATGATTTCATTTAATTCTACAGCTTCCCTATCTAGTTTTTTTTTTTTTCAAGTGAACTGTCTATTGGTGAGAGTGAGTCATGGAAATAACCCACTACTATTGTGTTGATGTTGACCTGTAGTTTTAATTTGAATAATGTTTCTTAAATCAATTGGGTGCTCCTCTTTTTGGTGCATATATGTTTAGGATTGTTATGTCCTGTTGTTGGATTTTTTTAATTTAATGAGGGTAAAGTAAAGTGTCCCTCTTTATCTCTTCTGTTTAGTCTTGGCTTGACGTGGTGTATAAATCCACTCATTGGGTCCTTTTTGGTGTTTGTGTGTACATGGTTCAGGACTGACCACTTTAATTGGACAACCAGCTAGGGTGCTCATCCCTGGGAGAAGCCAATCCCCCTGTCTCAACAGTCATTAGTGGCCTGTAATTCTTTGTCTAGGTGTGGGGCCCTGTGAGATCTCCTCCTTCTGTGTTGACACACCATTGTTGAGGCATTGGTCATATGGCCATTTCTAAGGGAGGCATTCTCACAGAAAACTTCTGACATCCTGGCTCCTACAATCTTTCTGCCCCTCTTTCTGAGATGTCCTCTGAGTAGATGCAGATGAGATACATGCATAGATGCATAGATGCAGATGAGAGACATGATCTGCTGACCTTTGTACTATGTTGAGTTGTCATTTTCTGTGATGGTCTCCATTTGTTGTAGAGAGACGCTTCTTCGATGAGAGGTGATAGCTATACTCTCTGTGGGTGTGATAAAGTTTAAATTGTAGGTTAGGAGTTGTTGTGGTCTATCAAAGTAGCAATAGCAGATTATCTCCTAAGGTCCGTGGCCTCACTAGCCCTGGGCTTTGTTTCTAGTACCAGGCATGATTTCCCACCTGAACGAACTTTAAGTCCAATTAGAAAGCTCTTGGTTAGCACCAATGTGTAGGTTCCACTTATGTCACCTTTATCTTTCCAGGCTGGTTACTTTGTGGTTCATAGATGTTACAGCTGGTGGGGACTACTGATGGCTTCCCTCCTTTGACAGCTTACATAATACTTTCTGGGGACTTAACTTCAACCTCTGAGAAGCAACCAAGAGAAATAGCAATAGCATACATTGTTTTAGGAAGTCCCTTGGAATACCTTCACCAAGCACTCAAATGAAAGTTTCTTATACCAGGCACTAGGGGTTTGGGTAATCTGTGGCTCTTGTAGAAATCATTGCTAGCCCAAGTGGTATAACGTTGTTGAAGCTATATATACACACAGATTTATATTACATTATATAATGTATATATACATTATATATATGCATACACATACACTATGTGTCCTGGTAAATAATTTTAGGTAAATATTAAAAAATTGATTTCCTGAGGCCTCATCAAAAACCTTAGTGTTATTTGTTTGTCCCTCCTCATTCTTTTTTCATTCTGTAGTTACTTCACCCCCACTTTCCTTTTGGAACTCCTTCCCATTTTTCTGTTTCCCCATTCATATCCCCTGTATCCTATATCCCTCTCAAGCACCATTCTCCACAGTCTTTTATATTTCCTAGTTTTTGCAGTTACTCCATGCTGTGTACTCACATCTGAAGACTTGAATCTAGTAAGTTCAGCTGAGAGAGAACATGGGTCTAGGTTATCTCACTCAATATAATCTTTTCTGGGTCATCCATTTACCTGCACATTTCATTATTTTCTTTTTCTTTATAGCCAAATAATACTTCAGAGTGTACATACCACAGATTTATTCTCCATTCATCTCTTGAAAGACATCCAGGTTGTTTCCATTTCCGGGCTATTGTTAGTAGGGCAGCAATGAACATTGAATGAGCAAGTATCTCTGGAGTAGGATATTGAGTCCTGTGGGAGTATGCTAAATAATGGGTCATATGGGGGATTTATTTTTGTTTTTTTGAGGATTCTCCATACTGATTTTCAAAGCATCTGTCCCCATTTTCATTCCTGACAATCATCAATGAGTAGTCCCCTTTCCTCACCTCACCAGCATTTGCTCTCAGTTGTTTTGTTGTTCTTAGTCCTTCTGACTGCAGTGAGAAAATCTGAGCACTGTTTGAATATGCATTCCATAATCGTTAAGGATGATAAGCACTTTTTAAAGTATTTCTTAGCAATGTTAATTTCTTCTATTGAAAACTCTCTGTTTAGACCACTAGCCTACTTTTAATTGGGTCATTTGTTCCCTTGGTTCCTTTTTCCCTCCCTTGAGCTCTTTGTGTAGTCTGGATATTAATTCTCTGCCAGAGATGTATAGCCAGAAAATGTAGGAGGTCCTTCTGTATTTGAGTTGATTTCATTGGTGAATAAAGAAACTGCCTTGGCCTTTTGATAGGGCAGAAATCAGGTAGGCAGAGTAGACAGAACAAAATGCTGGGAAGAAGGGCAGTGTGGCAGATGCTATGAAACTCCTGTCTGAGACTGATGCTGGTTAGGATCTTTCCTGGTAAACCATGACCTTGTGGTGAACACAGATTGGTAGAAATGGGTTAGATCAAGATGTGAGAGTTGGCCAAGAAGAGGCTAGATATAATGGGCCAGGCAGTAATTTAATTAATACAATTTCTGTGTGGTTATTTCGGGTGTAAGCTACCCAGGACCAAAAGCAGGCCCTCTCTCCTTCAACAGGAAAAGACTTTCTTTCTGTGGGTTTTCTCTTCACTTGATCCATTGTTTCCTTAGCTGTACAGAGTGTTTTAGTTCTTTGAGGTCCCACTTGTCAAATGTTGACCATAATTCCTGACAAATGGAGTCCTATTCAGAAAGTCCTTTCCTACACCTCTATCACGTAGGACGTAACCTGTGTTTTCTTCTAGTGATTTTTAGCAATTTAAGTTTCAAAGGGAGGTCATTGGTTCACTTGTTTTTTTTGTTTTTGTCTTTGTTTTTTGGCAGGCTAATAGATATAGGTCTATTTTCATTCTTCTGCATTCAGAGATTCAGTTTTTCCAACATCATTTGTTAAAGGTACTCTTTTTTCTGGTGTATGTTTTGGCTTCTTATCAAGTATCAGATGACTGTAGTTATGTGTACTCATCCTTGAGTCTTCCATTTCTTTCCACTGGTCTACATTTTTTGTTTGGATTGCATTTTTTTATCATTATACCTCTATAATATATTTGAAAGTCTGTATGGCAATCCCTCCAGTGGGGATTTTTTTTTTCTGACTGCTTTGGCTATCTAAGGTTTCTTTCAGTACATATGAATTTTAGGATTGTTTTTCTATTTCTATGAATCATGTTGTGGATATTTTGCTTCAGGTTGCATTGAAGCTGTAAATTACTCTTGGTAGGCTGGTCATTTTCACAATATTAATTCTACCAATCCATGAACACAGGATCTTTACATTTTCTACTGTCTTTCTTAATATCTTTCTTCAGAGATTTGAAGATGAGGTTATTCAAAAGCATTTTATTGTCTTTATTTATGTTGTAAATGTGTATGTGTGTCTGGTATCTTTCATGTATGTTGTTGTTGGTGTATAGAAAGCCTACCAATATTTGTAACTTGATTTTGTACTTTGCCAAAAATTGTTGATTTTTTTACTAAAATTGTTGATTTTTTTCTAGAAGTTTTCT